>JBBPLD010000021.1:0-128661 GCA_038089555.1 Chalciporus chontae
TCATGGGAGAAAACCCAGTTACCGAGAAACGTAACAAACACATTCCTCTCCGGTATTTCTTTATACGAGACGCCGTGATGAAGTGGAAAGAGGCAGAACTCTTTTATATCCCTGGAGATGATAATCCGGCTGATATGTTCACAAAGAACCTCGGACGAATCAAATTCGAGAAATTCTGTTCTGAACTCGGTCTTGTGTTCTATCCCGAACAAACTCGCTAGCTATACGCTTATGCGGAAGTCCTCACTTATGCTTACGTGTCCCCGTACACTTAGCAAGGGGAAGTGTTGAATGTAGCATATACTCTTAGTATAGTAGTTAATTCTCACGCTACATGTATATAACATTCAGACTCAGCTCATCTGAGTTCTAATCGATCTTTAACCCGAACCACTACGTTTCACGTTTAAGTCACCATCTAGGTAAGTTCACCAGTAGTCGATACTCTACTTTTGAGTACTCTCAACAGTTAGCTCTGGCTGGCCCTCGATACGCATGCACTCATTGCGCGCCTGGAGAAGCTTGGTGAGATGGTCCTTCTGGTCCCCAGTGTGCTTGACAATAAGATACTCGTGCCGCTCGGTGGCATCTTCAAGTAAAGAAAAAAGTAAGAATGCAAACCATACATGCTCGGACGAAAGGGTGAATCCGAAGGACCAATTCGGCGGGGGTTCATTGGCCTTGGCCATTGAGGTATTATAAAAAGCGGCGCAGGCCGTGGCAGAAGTGCTTCGATGAATTAAATGAGTTAGCTAGCGATGATCGATGAAAATGCGCGTACCAGTTGTCCATCAAGCTCATCCACATTTCGATGATTTGCCGCTCGACAAATTGATGTTCACTGATTTGGATTATATCGGGGATTCCTCCGTAGTATGTGCGCTCGCCCTTGAAGACCTTGTAGTTATGATGGTAGTTGATCTCACATGCTGTTGCGGTGATCATCCCTCACGATCGGCATGCGAGATGAGGCCAAATACATACTTTCGCACGAAAGATGAACCAAGTAGACTGGCAATGGTCCGTTAGACAGGGTGTACAGCACGCATTCTCGTTGCTGAGCATGCATCATGCGCATGCCCTTGAGTGTACGTGAACAAGATGGTGCTGGGCAGACTTGATTAGGAGGATAGAGTGTTTGCGCCGCTGTGAAATCGTCATTGGCACTCGGCAATTGGCAGAAGAGTTGATAATCCATATCTCACCAAAACCATGCGGTATACCATGATTATGAAAGATTGAGAGAGGAAGGTCAAGGAGAGAGGTGACTTCAGTGCCATGCCACACTAGATCCTTGAAGCCCAGTGAGAACTGGGTATGTTGAGGCGTGTCCGGATATGTCCGGACATGCTTCCGGGCGTAGTACATAGGATATCACCTAACGACAGAATCTGCAAATAAAGTGAGAGTGGGCTTTCTGCTTCCATATGTATGAGTGTGCCGTGAAATGATATGTATTGCAAAGACATGTGAGGTCATAATACGACATACCCAGCTCGTGGTATTTCTGAGCGCGACATCTGCTCATAACGTACGAGAACTGATAATTTCTGTCAACGGAGACACGCGCTATATGCTAGGATATGCTCACTCGTGCTTTATTAATATTCCTCGGTTTTCTGGAAAATGCTCGTATATGACGAGATATGTAATCATGTACTATAATACAGGAGTCTACAGATTCTACATCCATAGCCAGACAACAGACCGAGGCGAAAGTGGGCAGGAAGTATGAGTGCGAATGATCCGTCCGACGAGCATCTGAGCATTGGTGAAACTGATCCGAGAGTTGTGCGAGAACGAGAAGGTCCTAGTGGAGCGGTCCATTGAATGTGTCATCGTTCCAGGTGTTGGTCGTAATCTATTGAATCTTGTTAGAGAAACTCGATCCTCGACTCAGAAACTTACCAGATCTGCAACCTCCTTTTTATATGCCTACAAAATGTGTTAAATACTTGAATACATCCAAGAATATTACTTACATCTCGTTGAGTGTCGTTCAAGATCTTGTACCAGTAATGGCGAAACTCTTCATTTGTCCCAGCCTCGTTGACCTGTCTGAGCCAACACCTGGTTACTGAATATACGATTCAGTAAACTCTCAAAAAGAAAGTGTACCACTTACTACGCAGTTTGATTCTTACCAACACGCATCTTTCGGCTCCCCACGGCAGAGTTGGGCTTGTTTTTGGTGGCCGTGATGGCATCCTTCGCAGAACTCTGCAAAGCTGGCATGGGAGGGAGAGGGGGAACCTTGATAGTGAGCGCAGCCTTAGCAAGTATCCCCCTAAACAGAGCTCAGCTGATAGCGGAATAAAATAAAATAAAACTTACAATGGATTGATGGCAACGTGTGGGGACTCGATGGACTCGATGGCCTCGTTTACCATATTGCTGGCCTCGTGTATCGTACCGCCGACCTCATTTATCGTACCGCTGGGCTCATTTATCGTACTGCTGGGCTCGTGTATCGCACCGCTGGGCTCGTTTATCGCACCGCCGACCTCATTTATCGCACCGCCGACCTCGTTTATCGCACCGCTCTCTTCGTTCCTCTTATCTTCTTCGTCGGTTGTGGCTGCCTTAGGCTCGGTTGGATTAATGAGCTTGGAGGATAAGTCTTGAGAAGTAGCAACAGCTGCGGATGTCGATGATGGTTCGGGAGAAGAGGATGAGGTGGTATGATCGGGGGGAAGCGAAGTTGAGTCAGTTTCGGATGAGGCGGGAGTTGGTGAGTCGATTGGAGAGTTGTCTGTTACGCCTGTATCCGCGTCTGACTCGCCTGAAAATATGTTAGCATTGATAACGAGTTAGAGATTAGCTTACCCTTTATTTTCTTTGGTGCGTGCTTGGACTTGGAGTCTTGTGCCTTTCGCTTGCCGCGGTGAATAGTAGATGCAGACGACTCGCCGGCGCCGGACGACTCGATCTCCTCTTCGGTCTTGATAGGTTGGGCGCTCAACCAGTTCCCCTTTCCGTCACTGTTGTTCCGAACCCACCCTGGGTAGTCGAGGCTGCATAGCTCGTCTACCTTCCAGTTATTGAGCGCGAGCTTCATAAACGGATATTCCTTGTAGACGATGTTGTAGACGTAGTCCCTTGCAGAAGCGCTCGCCTTCCCCCACTTTCCTGGGGCCTTGTTGTTCATAGCGAGTTCCTTCCAAGCGCTCTTGATAGTTTTGCGTAACGCCTTGATCGTACCTTCGGATATCATTTTTCCGTCGTCGTTCTCGAGGTAGGCCAGCTTCCAACGAGGATTGATACTAGCCTCAGCCGTTCCTGTCCATCGGGCAAATTCTTCCGCGGTCCAAAAGCAAACGGCTGGACATTTTTCCCGCATATAGACAGCTGGCGCGGGAGACACGGTGTCGGTTGTGTTGACTTTAGCCACAAGTTTATCATAAGAAGCTCTAATACCAGAAAAATGAGTGAATGAGTCATACTATTGAGAACTTACTGAATGGTATCACGCTCTGTCATTGTCTTGAGCAGCTGCCTTTCGAGCATGTTGTTCCGCTCCTTCAATGCTAGCATTTCCTGCTGCATGTATGCGCCCTATCTGGCTTGGATCTGGTGAGATTGTTATCAGTTACATATGACTCACCTGATTGCCGAATATTTGTGATGATGGGAACGATGCAGTCGGGGTGTGGAGAAAAGACTCCGAATCTCGGCTAAACTGAACTCCGAGAATATCACTTCCCTGGCTAAAAGAGCTGAAATCGAAAGCTGGTCCACAATGCATATCTAACATCTACAGACTGAATGGTGGCGAAAATGAAAATGGAAATGAAGGTAAGAAGAGAGGACGCGACGCGACTCGACGCGTTAGAGGAGAACAGGGGCAACTCCGACTCGGTAGATTCCGTAACTAGCCTCACCCGATCTGAATGAAAGTTTTAACGACAACACGAGCTAACCGAATAATATGTCACCTGAGCCGATTCACAAAGCCCCTGTCATCGAAATGTCTGGCGATGTCATTCTGCTTGACATCGACAGACTCGTTCCCCAATGGGACCTCTATACATTCTACCTTGATATTCAGAAACCTGGCACCAAGGTAAGCTGTTTATTCTCCAACAAACCTAATCTCACTCTCTCGCAGAAAGTTGTCATACGCGTGAAACGCGATCCTGTTTCTAAATCTACCATGTATGTCCTTTCTAGCGTGTATATATGGTTTGATGTGATAACCCTGTAGTCAAACTCAAACCGAGCATATTCCCAAGGACATCGCCATTGATGCGTACATATATTTCTGTTCTGATCTGGCATGCTATATATTATTTTTCTAGAGCCGTTCAAACCGATGGCCTCACGGTAGAACTCCCAGAGCCGATCAAACTCAAAGAGGACAGCGTTTCCGTTGATGGTCCAATCGTTTCCATGGACGCCACTGAAACTTTTACTAGGTAATCCTTCATGAATATCTAATAGCTCTACTACTGTCTGATCATCTACAGTTGTCCTATTGTACCATGCCGCCTACTCGTCCGCCCATCCAATGCCGTATCAAACCCTATGTTTCCGAAGTACATGGTTCGTCCATTTCCGACACAGAACGAAGATGTTGAAGGTGGAAATAGCACCGCCAAGCGTGCTGATGGTGGCACGGATGTGGAGTTAGAGCAACAGAGTGCTAAACGTACTCGTTGTGTTTAGATACTTGATATTACCTATTTTCTGAACTGTACACCACTTGCGACACTCCAAATATGTGTGATTCGAGAACATGATTGGGTGAACATATTGAAAACACGAAAACACGAACTACTTTAGATAACTACTCTGGATCGTCATGGTCATTATCGTTGTCGTCATCCAATGTCAAGCTATAAGGAACACCAAGATCTGCGATATCCAAACCCGGTTTTTCAATCATACAAAACCTTTCCTCTTCCACTCCCGACGGCAAAACAAGTTTATGAGGTATCATCGCAACGACGCTGCGAACAGATTTGACATCCACGACGATGAAGGAATTGAGTAAGATTGAGGCGGCAAGGGTATGGAAGGAAAGCTTGAGGAGCTCAGCGTCTGGTTCTGAATAAAGCTTGAGTATAGCAACGTTGTTGAAGAACGCAACGCCATCGGGAGCTGTTTCAGCAAGCTGCGTGAAATATTGTACTTCGCCAACACGGATTCTTTCGTTCAAGACAAACTATTGGGAATTACTAGGGTCAGCACATTGCTTTAATAACTTCAAAATGATACTGACCGTAATGTTGCGTGAGACGCGCAATTGCTCAAGAGGCTTGTCAGCTTCACGCCATAAAGAGCGAGCAACCTGGCCGTTGGGTAAGCGAAGCCTTGCCCATTTGTGGAAACGTGGGATCGTTTGAATCGAGGGACGATAGTCTTGGATCACGCCGATGATGTGAGGTTCAGGTAATGTCGAGTACTTGTCACGTCTACGAAGGAGTGCAAAGCCTCCACCAAGATCGACAGAACCGGCAGGAAGAGTTTTTTCAGGCTTTCCTAGCTCTGGGATGACGGAAAGTAGAGCATTGACTTGACAACGCCTCACACCTTCTCGAGAAATATTCGCATAGGGACGCGAAGGCTGGCGGAGTTCTTGTCCAAGGTTTCCTATGGTCCGCTCCATGGTCCATTGAGCGTAGCAAATAGGTGGTCCTTTTTGAATAGCCTCAGGTACAAGGTGGACGACTTGGTGAACAGCAGGGCGAACGAAGTGAAGGCGGTCTTGTTTAAGCTGGTAGTAGATTAGTTCGTACTCGTGTTCCCACGAGCAGAGAAGGACATGTGCGTCTTGAAGTTGCTGAGACGTGATCGTGTGTTGGCACATGATCTGAATACCGCGCACGAGTTTGCAGAAGTTGGACCAGTATTTGAAGGGAAGGAGGGAATGGAGAAAGATTGGGGCGTAACCAAACAGGTACAACTGAAATTCCCATGTCTTGTATTGAGTGTTGATTTTCTCGGCAATATTACGGGGTTTGCGATCGAAGGATCCAGGAAGATGATGTCCAGCGTTTTCTACCAACTCGCCATGTCTAAGCCACGTATCTTGATTACGTAGGACAGCCCAATCCCAAGTCGACTTGTCATCGTTTCCGCTTGCGTCCATCGTGCCACGCCAAAGAGAAAGAAGAAGATCGGATAGATTACCGGCAAGATGCATGATATCTGTGGTCATACAGAGAGGGACGCCGAGACAGCGAGAGGGTCGAAGGCCAAGGAGAAGTGAGGGTTTTGTGAGGCCGGTATCCTTCTTCATCTTGTCCCATTGAGCTTGATTGGATACGGACGTAATTTTCTTGATATTATGGGTATAGTCGGATGACCCACCCTCGGGTAATGTGAAGACGTCGATGTCTTCATGGTCATTGGGACCGTGGGGGCGATCATGAGGGCAGATAAGTGCTGGATAGTAGTGCGTGCCTTTGAGCCGACCAGGAACTCCACAGTACAGCCGGCAACCGTTCTTCCCACTATGGCCTACCATACCGTCCCAGTAGACGAGGCCAGGGCCATCTGCTGTGGTAAAAAGAAGGTAGAGATACGAAAGATGTCGAGAGTCGGTGAGAGCATCCCATATAGAGAGTCCCTCGTGTTGGAGGGCTGCGAGATGATGCAATCCGGGAAAAAGAAAGGAATCGACATTTTTGGGTTTGGAAGGCCCGGGAATGAAACCGCCTGGAAGGACATGGAGTTTGCGATAGCGGATGTTAGGTGAGAGATTGACAATTATCCAGATATAAACCCAGCAATCGGATTCCTTGCTGTCATAAAGTTGCGCGCCGTCCATTGAGACCATGAGAACAACATCGCGTTCTTTGATGTCGCCATCAAGGACAGCGCCGAGGAAATCCCATCCAGCTACTATGTCGTCGAGGATAGGCACTGTAGGATCGGCCCCAGGCTGCTGAAGCTGGGTAAGAATCTCCTGGGCACGTGCCCAAAGGTAGCGCATGTCACGAGCGCTGCCCTCGTTACGAAAGCGTGCTTGAATCTGAGGGCCAATGGGGATAGTGGTAAACTGTTGGGATGGAACTTTGGTGCGTCCTTGATGATGCTGTTGGTTCCAGCGAGAGGCGCCGCAGATATAACAAGTGTCGCGATCAGCGAAAGGCCCGGTGAACGCATGACATGATTTCGGACACATGTCGTGTTGGATGGCGTCAACGCCTGTGTAAGTGGCTATGAGATTCTCAATGCTATAATAGGTTTGAATGCTTTCGGCACCTGGAGTGTCACTGAAGTTTTGTTTGAACGAGGACATGATAAGCTCGTATGCTTCTTGAGAGGCATGTTCGAGCGCTAGATAGGTAGAGATAGAGTGACGAGTTCCAGGATTTGGGATTTCAAGGGGTATATTGGGAGGGTTACGAAGCCGTTCTAACGCTTGATCATCGAGCTTGGCAATTGGATCTGAAGTGGAAGCATTCACTAGCGATTGTATGAATGACATTGTATTCGACATCGGTTCGAAGGTGGCCCGTTGGAGAAGGTCTGGGATGTCAATTTGAGGATGTTCACGTCGCTGATAAAGAATGTTGGAACGGGAAGCATCTCGAGCAGGAGATGGACTGCGGGAATGAGGAGGGTCTTCAGGAGGGGGCGGAGATGGAAGGGGTGGAGACAGAGGAGGATCTCGAGGAGGAGATGGAGGGGGTGGGGATAAATTCCGATCTATGTCCATAGGACTCGTCTGAAGAGTATGTTAAGAGGGAACAAGCACGAAGTAACAACGGCTTACCTGACGGCCGCGTTTAGAAGACTCGGTGGAAGGGTCATTCGAATCCCTGCTGCGTTTCTGTGCGGGAAGCACATTGTTTCGCCTGCGAGCAGGCATGCCTCTAGGACGACGAATGGCCAGAGGAATATTGTCGAATTTCGCTGCCTGAATACGTGTACGTTCCTCGTTGGATTCAGCATCATTTAAATGGCGAAAAAAGGTCGCAGACGAGACGGTATGAGGTTGTCCAAAGCCGTGACGAAGGCAGACACAATTGAAGCGATCCTCGTCGCTCGGTACTTGCATGGTTTCTGGGAGTGAGCGGAAAGGCGGAGGAAGGGCTTTTAAGTTGAAGGGCACGTGTAAACTGGCAAGCTGGAGGCAAGCTGCAGAGTTGCACGTTGCATGTTACACTTACGCTGGGAGCTGGCGCTGCAGCATCTCGATGTGGTAAAGTCGCGCCTGGAACTTTGCCATGTGTAGATCGAAGTTGCGATTATCATTTGGAATCAGCTATCAACATACAAATGTTGCCAAACACATATGATAACATCCGATGACACGGCTCAACATACCCAGTTCTCACTGGGTGTGACAGTTGACAAATTGTGACAGTTGGCACGCGGCTGCGTTATGGCGGAGCCCAAATCTTTTTTGGGACGTTTGGAACGGCGGACAGCCCGGACAGCTCAGAGGCTCGGAAAGTTCAATTCCGTGACTTTTTGCGAGTGTCCGAGTTCACAGCCACACACCTTGAATGCTGCCGACGACGCCGCTTACCAAATGTCACAAGCTCCCCTCGCAACACCACCTAAGTAGAATCTGGACCGAGATTATCAATATTGTGGCTTCACGTGATAACATGTGCGACAAAACTTGAATAAATAAAGCGCTTGGCCTCAACCACAACCATATCCATGATTGAAACACCAACACAGTATAGTCCTGTCGACTCTAACACATCTTGTCTCGAAACATCCATCCTCGACCTTCCACGAGCGTCTGTCGTGGAAATCGCTCTTCAAGCGTTACAACGCAGTGGAACTTGTTGAGTGGGACGCACTATTATACATACGTATGAACATTCCCCGCATACGCCGTGTAAGTCATCTCTTCGAATTACCGAGTTACTTCACTGATCTACCTTGTAGGATTTCTCCTATCTTGTTCCCGACGATCAGCTCGAAGACGCCTCCAATATCCTTGCGTCCCTTGACCTTCCATTGTCTGCCCCATCGGATCTGCTACTGAAAACGAACGCCGAGTATGCCAAAGGCCGTTTCTACCGCATTACACGGAGCACCTTGCCCCCTCTCATCAGTCACATCGTCTTGTATCCTTTCTCTCTCATGCCCGTCCTTCCTTCTGAGCTCTCAGCGCAACCCCCATCCCATCACTCGCCTTCCCAGTGCTCAGACATCTTAGTACCAAGGCCCTCAGCTGTATGCGCCTTCCTCCTGCGTGCAATGACCAGGTATCCACGATTTTGTTACACTCGGACAGTTCTCCAAACCAACTTGGAGGAGCTTGTCCTGTATTTCTTCTACGGTTACACGCTCTATGATTTGCCCAATGGAGAGGAAGATGAAGATCAGTGGGTTTGCGAGGACGAACGTAGGCGAATTGCTGCTGCCTCTCAGGTGATCAAGCAATGGTCATCGGACGAGGAATGGAGGCAGGGTGAGGAATGGATGGGCGATGTGTTAGCGGGTGTCGTTTCCGGGGATGACCGTCTGATTAACTCTTTGTCTGCACAATTGTAGCAGAGATGCTCATGTGGGATCCAGGTTATGAGATCCAATGTACCCACTGCTCATACCTGACTTATGACATAAACTTTCACATCTTGGGCTTCATAGTGCTTCGCAACAGCCTGTGAGCCACGAAGGCCACCCTCCTGGAAATGAGGGTCAGGACAATACGTATCGAGGTGACTTACTTCAGCTGAATACCAGTTGAATAGGAGTACGTGATTCGAGGATGTCACACTCCCTGACCAACACTTATGTTTTCAATAAATCACCACAGTCAAGAAAGAGCGTACATTTTACATAACTATAAGTTATGGGTTGGACGCCTAACGAAGAGGTCCTTGGTGGTAGGTTTTCGATGTTGGGCTGGTGATTGTCCGATCACTGTAAACATGCAGGTGGTCGTCTAGACAGCGCATGATCGCAGTATACCGCGATGCACGAGCGTGTCCCGGATGAAAACATGTCATTCCCAGTCAGCAAACCTGACTTTGTCCTCGCGGAAGTTCCTCCAACGCTGGGGCCTTTAACTCCTGCTGTCGATGTAGACAAGGTCAAGTGGAGGCACGTTTGCGGGTTAAAACCATTTCGAAGGACGGCAAGAATCCTAGTTGATGATCGTGTCACAGGGAGCTAATTATTATGCAAGGAAATAAGTTCACACGGGTTGTTAGGGCTGTGGTCGGCGCTCCGAACTTACGAGGGCGCTCTCGAGGTGGCAATGTCTCAATTTCGACGTTTATGGATCACAGCTGCGCAGTGCTGCTGCGCCTCATAACATATTCCGGTTGCTTCCACCACCGACGTTGCCTCCCCCCTGGCGCAGCGCTTTGGACAGACCCGACAGACCATTGTACGGCGTCGCCGGCGGGCGAAACAAGACTCGGGTCACTCGCAATGGCATAAACGTATGTACCGCCTCTGTCACCACTGCACAGCTCAATGGCAGAATGCTTTCAGTCTCTGCATTTTCTAACCTTGGCCATATTCGCGGCTCAATCGCTGCTGTCATCGTGACCCGCTGACTCGCCTGTTTATGCCAGGAATGGGTCATTTCCAACACGGAAAGAAAAAAATTTGTTATTTGGTGACGTTCACTGTGTTTGGCCCCTGTTTCTGCAGCGATCCGATCGCTCTTCGAATCGGCCGCCAACAAGGACGTGTAGACGACACCACCATCAATATTTGTCTTGCTGTGGTTCAATAAACTGGGCTTTGTTGTCGAATCTGACACACTCGATTCAGGGAATGCCATCGCCTTTGTGAGGTTAATGGATCCAGTAGGGTGAACGTACGTGTTGATCTATTTCAGTCAAGGTTCAATGATGACTTGACAAGTTTTGGCTAGCATTCATCGACGTGTTCGACCACGCCTCTCTTTCAGATTGACAGCTACCTTAACGAGGGGACTCATCTCGTTCCGATCGTACGGTCTCAGATGATACGCGGAGCTGTCTTGTGCCTGAATATCTGCAGGCTCACGGGCGTGATCCATGTGTATACGGTGATTGAGGTCGACGCGATGTGTTGCTGTAGGTGAGGGGCAACGAGGCTATTTCACGGAAGAAGAGTGATCCATGTTGCACGTTCACAACGAGCTCGCATCGAGCTCGTCATTTGCCCTGATCTCCAAGGCCGATGAAATGGAACATGATCCATGTGCGCCTGTTTTCGGCCCGTTCGTACCAAAGGCTCGTCAATTGACGGAGAGTGTTCTAGCACATCTACTGCTGTGTGCAGGTGTTCCAGCATTTCTCCGCGTGCTTGAATGATGACAGGGATGTGCTTGTGCCGCTTTGGCATCAAATATGGGCATGCTGCTTGTTATCATGTTGAGCGGAGATGGTAGGGTTCATAGGGTCACGTGCAAGGCTGTGACCTGATTGGATGCCCCAGCAGATATATATGTTCCGCCTCGTGCCCAGCCTCGAGGAAGACTCATATAATTTACTCCTCCCTTGGCCACTCCCCGCTCTTGTCCAAGTACATACACGACCATCGAGCTGACTGCGCGGGGCACTGCGGGCTCAACTGAACCGCACAGCTCGTGTACTCGGTCTCCCCCTTCATACACGTCCGTCATCATCCCGTCCACTGTCATACTCGCACTGACTCACTCCATTCATAGGGACTCTCTTCCTCCACATCTCTCGTCCTCTACATCTCTTCCCCGCTTTCGCTCATTCGCGTTTCATATCTCGTTCACGATCATCATGTCCAACCAGGTCCATTCTCCAACCAGTCCCTCATACTTTCCCCGGACGCCAAGGATCCCAAAGCTAACCCTACCAGAGCCAATCTCAACACCAGGCTCCTCCCGTCTTTTACCCACGCCCGACTCACGGCGGCCAATCACACCTGCCAGGCCGTCCACCGCGAGGCCCAACCCCACGTCGGGTCAGCCCGCCAAGCCCCTGAAGTCCATACTCAAGGGGGGCAGCAGAAACCCCAGTCTTCGCGACTCGTATGAAAGCGAGGGGGAGATATTGGCTGCCAAACAGGTAGCTCGCTCGTTGTACAACGTGCCTAACGCCGCGCCACCGGGATCGCGTCTGGGTAAGTCACATAGGCGCAGTCTTGTCCCCCCCCATTTCCCTCTCTTCCCGCGCTCGAGCCCGTGTCTCTTTACGTACTTTATCTGATCTCTCTGTGGCAGTGCCGATGAAGCCGCCAGCCTTTGATCTTCATTGGCAACTCCTCCCTTACAATTGTCGCCGATCAAAGCAGCTCCTTCGCTTCGATATGGCCTTCCCCGTCGATCGTGTCGCCTTCCAGGACAAGGACGGTCGTCGGACGCGTCTCACAGAGGCTGATCTCAACAAACCAGCCGCGAACGGTATGATGACCAAAATGTCGATCATTTTCACTCAAGGCCCTTTCGAATGGGAAGTCGATGTCAAGAACTCCCAGGGCATCCGATGCCGCGACGTGTTTCAATCCATCTACGATACGTTCAACGAGCAGCTCACGTTGGAGGAGCGGAGACTCGTCCGAGACCCTTCGGGAGTTGACGAGGCCTTCCGATTGCGGTGCAAGCTCGCTGAAGGCTTGCCCGAGGTCGAACTTTCCTTGGGGTGGAAGAGGGTCGATGTCCTTGTGCATCAAACGATCTTCCTTGGCCTCACGCAACCCAAGTCCGGAAGCGACTGGGTCGTAAATCTAGGGCGTCCTCATTTCAGTCCTGGTCTCTCATGAATATGTCATGTCTCTCACGATTTCCTTTTGACCTCCCGGTGAGTCCGCATATAGTCTGCCATTCTTTCGCAAGACATTCACACTTGCGTGAGCAGGACTGGATTCCACTGTATAAATAGCGCATTCCTTCATCATCGGTCGCAAGAGCATCATCGCAACCTATCGCATCTTTCATCGCCATCGTCCTCGTTGTTTTCTTTAAATCCCTCGCTCATTGGTCGATCAGCTAATTTCGCTTTTAAGTATATTGTACCATTATATGTCTTTCACCCGCCATGGGTCCTCGCTGGAGATGACCCAAGCGTCCGGAGTGACGCCTGGCGAGTCGCATTCTCCACCTCCATCTTTCATCAAGAACGCCCCGTATATGCGCGTTCTGTGGTGTCTATATCATCCCTATCCTTCCATTTCTAGCTTTTTGAAAAGAAAAAAAAAGCATGTAAGACGACATTTTCTAACTCGCTCGCTCGTTCTTTCCGAAGCGACAGCCCATTCGTTTTTCCTGTTGTTCTTTTCTCACGATTACATGTAATCACCAAACGTGATACTTTTAGCCTATAGGATGGATGGATAAAACAGTGCAACACATATGCATATGGATCATCACTTTTTCAGAGTTTTTATTCTAGAAGACGACAGCCTACAGGAATACGCCGTACGTGGAACTCGAACCTTGAAAAAAAAAGTGGGTGGATTATCTAGTATCTACACCCTTCATCTACAGCATTATCGAATGCGGAGAAGCTTGATGATTTCATCTCGGTACAATCAAGCGTGACCCTTGAACGAGGGACGCCGGCTACTATAGGTGACAACGTCTGTCTGTCTGTCTAGTTCGTGTGGCGCGAATTCGTGGGTGCCGGGAGAACACCGCAGAACGTGATAGAAGAAGAAGAAGAAGAAAGAAAACGCGCCAACCCTGCACGAGGCGATCCGGTTACGCGAGCGTAGTGAAACCCGCGTACTTACCCCAAGTGAAGGGAATGATTTGAGAGGTGATCACCACGCCACGGATCTATTAAAAAAAAAGGCGACGAATACAGGATTGATTATCGATGCTGAGTAGAAGGTTCGGAACGCCACCACCCTCAAAAAATCAGAAGAAGAAGACGCCGGAATCCGAATCCGAATCTGACATCAATTCAAATACGAAAAGTGAAGAAAAGTGAAGAACAGCTCAAGGTTGACCTGGCGCGAACCTTTACTTGGTACAAGACGACCCGAGGAACGGGTACGATCGACATGTCCGGGCGGGCCCATCCTTGATCCAAGTACGGGTACCGTGACAAACGTGTCAAGTGGAGCCCGGCGGGATGGCATTGGCACGAGCTCGGATGGTTTTTCCAGACCTTGCCAACCTCGTGTTGTCGACACGCGTCAGGTTGGTTGGGGTTTTTGCCCAAGCAGCAGGACAGAGAACGATCGAAATGGGATTTGTCACGGTATACTACATCATCTCATTGAGCGCCGGTCGCAACACGATCAACAGTATCTGGGTATGGGGTAGATGTTGGCTTGGCGAGCACGGGACCGGGGGGACCGGGGAGAGAGGGGGGGCGACAAACGTGGGAAGGATAACATACCGTTGGGCTGGCATGAAAGAACGCATTTGGGTGCGTCCTCTGCAGATGGGACTCAGTGAATTGGAATTAGGGGAGGCATTGGGATGCACGTGCAGGTGTTTGCTTTGTGCTTTCGTGCCAGACGAAAAGGTAAGATTAAGGAGATGGCGCCCGGTGCAGCCAAGTCCTGCAAGCGGATGGAACCCTCTGTGCGAGGCCTGTCGTCAGCTAGGTCAAGATGCATTCTGGATATCAACGTTAATGGTACTAAACTCTGGACGCTCCGAGAAAGCATCGGGAAAGGTTTTGAAAGAGTGCATGAATCTAATCCTGAAAGAATCAATAACAAGAATGGATCATATATACTAAACTTCCCATTCTCTAAGAGCCAAACTTTCCTCGCATACCGTCAAACGTACTTGACTTGAACGGGCCTCGACGGTCAGGTATAGACCAAGCTTCCTTGATCTGTCAACAAGTAAGTTAACGGCTCAGCGACGAGGTTGTTCATTCACCCTGCAGACAACTGCCTGGAAGTAGTTCACGAAACCCAAATCATGACCACTCGTACACGAGGTGATAATGAATTATCTATAGAGATATAAAGTGGTAAATGCACCGCCATACCTGACTCAGGATTCCAGATGTAAACGTACAATAAACAAGGGACGACAGGCAGGAAGGATCGACGTGTCCAGGTGCTAAATCCATTGTTGAGCCACCGAGAGAGACGGCCTTGGGTATGGCACAGCACGCCGGAGTTTGCTTCCATACCTTCCACCTCATATTGCGGAGTTACGCCCAGCAGGAAGACAGATCGAAAGGGTGCGATGGAATTGGGGTGCGTGGGGGAAACGATGCGCAGGACGGATGCCGTTAGCTCGGCGTAACAGAGTGTCAGGATGCGTCTTGGAATTGATGTGCATGTTGCTTTGAAGTTTGTACAGGGCACTGGAAGATCGTGAATGATTAATGACGAGTGGTGCAACGAGGAAGATCATCACCTTCTAGAATAGATACGCGTGGGCGTGCCAATGATCCGGCCGGGTACTGCAGGAACCACAATGAAGATAATACGAACCCCGCAAAGGGTCTACCGAGCAGCTTCTTATAAGATACTTAGTCAAAGGTGTACGAAGCACGCTGCGGGAAGCGGATCGGTTTCCCACCCATCATATGCGTAAAAAGGGTTCGTCAAGGAGACAATTGAAACGTCGAACTGCTCGAGTGCATCTCGAGTCGTAGGGGCATACCCTAAAGATTTGACAATAGGGCATGTGGAAACGATGGCCACGGGGAGCAGGCTACCACAAATGCGTTTTGGGAGCTTTGACCAACGCGTCGTCTGATGCAGATGTTTGGGTCTGGTGGTTCAATTGCAAGTTGGCGGTACGACAAGGAAGACCGTCGTCCCCGATCTGGCAGCGTTGCTTGACAATTGGAACACAGGTGCAAGTTCCTTGGCGTGGGGGGGAAAGGATTCTGGACGCTATGCGCGGGCATTAACTACTAAGCAAACGATCATTTACTCGGCGTCCGCAGAGTCTATCTGAGTTTCCTGGACTTGCAGATGCGGTTCGACCGTCATTTACGTGTTATATGTCAAGGAGCGAACCAAGTATCTGAGCTTGCCCAATACCTACTATCCTCGACCCAGGCACGAGATACTAGTAGATCATCCTCCCAGTGATGAGGGACTTTGCTTTGACGATCAGTGAGCTCTATCCATACTGACCTTGCGCCGATCGGGCTTACACCCAGGCCGAGAAGATGTCGGAACGATACACTGGTCACACCGACCGGACAGCTTAGAAATGAGCGTCACGTTCAACTGGAAGTGTCCGCGGGGAGCAGTGGTTCTTCTCCAGTGGATGTAACCGAACGGAGGTACCAGGTTCGGACAATTAAGTACCAGCGCGGTGGACCGGGATGTTGATTTTTCCCAATCGCAACGAAATTGTTGCGAATACATAAGTTGGGTTTTGGAGGTTGCACGGTTGACAATGAAACGTGGGTGTTTATTGCCATGAGCGTCTGGGAGAAGCTCGCGTACCTGAAGCGATGATCAGTACAGTGGCGAGAAGGAACTCAATGGAGTGACAAACGTCATGTGCGACAAAACTTAGTAAAGCGCTCGGCCTCACCTACAACGCTATCCATGATTGAAACACCAACACAGTATAGTCCTGTCGACTCTAACACATCTTGTCTCGAAACATCCATCCTCGACCTTCCACGAGCGTCTGTCGTAGAAATCGCTCTTCAAGCGTTACAACGCGCTGGAGTGGAACTTGTTGAGTGGGACGCACTATTATACATACGTATGAACATTCCCCGCATACGCCGTGTAAGTCATCTCTTCGAATTACCGAGTTACTTCACTGATCTACCTTGTAGGATTTCTCCTATCTTGTTCCCGACGATCAGCTCGAAGACGCCTCCAATATCCTTGCGTCCATTGACCTTCCATTGTCTGCCCCATCGGATCTGCTACTGACAACGAACGCCGAGTTTGCCAAAGGCCGTTTCTACCGCATTACACGGAGCACCTTGCCCCCTCTCATCAGTCACATCGTCTTGTATCCTTTCTCTCTCATGCCCGTCCTTCCTTCTGAGCTCTCAGCGCAACCCCCATCCCATCACTCGCCTTCCCAGTGCTCAGACATCTTAGTACCAAGGCCCTCGGCTGTATGCGCCTTCCTCCTGCGTGCAATGACCAGGTATCCACGATTTTGTTACACTCGGACAGTTCTCCAAACCAACTTGGCGGAGCTTGTCCTGTATTTCTTCTTCGGTTACACGCTCTATGATTTGCCCAATGGAGAGGAAGATGAATGGGTTCTGGAGGACGAACGTAGGCGAATTGCTGCTGCCTCGCAGGTCATCAAGCAATGGTCATCGGATGAGGAATGGAGGCAGGGTGAGGAATGGATGGGCGATGTGTTAGCGGGTGTCGTTTCCGGGGATGACCGTCTGATTAACTCTTTGTCTGCACAATCGTAGCAGAGATGCTCACGTGTCAACAAGCTTCACCAACTACCATCAATCTGACTGGGCTGAATGGCTATCTCTTGCCGAGTTCTCGTACAATGACAAAATCCATTCTTCTACCGACTACTCCCCCTTCTATCTCAATTACGGGCAACATCCTTGGAAAGGGAATCATCCGAGGAGGGAAGGTCTAGTTGAAGCAGCTCAAGAGTTCGCTGACCGGATGAAGAAAGCTTGTTCATAGGCAGAAGCAGCGCTGAAGAAATCGGCGGATGATATGAAACGGGCCTACGATCGCAAGCGATCTCCTTCACGAAATTTTTGAGTCGGTGACCGAGTACTGTTGGAAGTGACTCACATCACCTCTGATCGCCCTACTAAGAAACTCGACGACAAGCGATACGGTCCGTTTACCATTCTCAGCACGTTCAAACTTCTTCTCCCTCCTACTTGGAAATCCATCTACCCCATTGTCAACGAGTGTGTCCTTTCTCCATACATTCCTCCCTCGTTTCCATCCCAAAAGAAACCTCCTTCACCTCCTCCTGACCTCGTTGACAGAGTAGAAGAATAAGAAATTGAGGAAATCCTTGACTCCCGTCTTCGACACGACCACCTCGAATACCTCGTCCATTGGAAGGGATTCCCTCGTGAGGAATGGGAGTGGAAAAAGACATTAGAACTCACACACGCACAAGATGTGATCGGTGACTTCCATCGCGCTCACCCCGCAAAACCTCGCCCTTACCCCGTCATGCATCTACGCTTCCGCCCCCTCCAGAACTTCACTCGACCAACTCATATCCCGGGCTGGTTATATAACTGGGAAGGAGTCTTTGAGCGAAACGAATGTCATCATCATCACCTGGAGGAAGAAATATGGTTCGATGCTCTTGAGGAACCATCAAGCGATTGCGAGATGCGATCCTTGGAAGGGGGGTAATGTATCCGACCCCATGGCCCATGCACTTACCTATCCCTGAGTCTTTCTTAGTAAAATACTCGACATTTTGTAGTTCTTTGTCGCCTCGTTCTTGTTTCTCTTAACCCAGTGGTGAGCTAAATTGCCTCTCCTTTCGTCACTCCTTAGAAGCAAAGCATCAAGTTACTAGTATCCCCGTCTGTGCAAGAGAGCTGTAGATTTGATTGGCTGTATCTCGGCTGTCAACAAGTCAATCATATCACCTCCGATGGGGCGATTTGATGGAGTGCACGATGTCTACGACAACCAGACGTTGTCCTCGAGCTGATATACCGTAAGACATGATGATAAGCAGCGAGTCAAGCTTGGCGATCTTGCTCTCCTGGAAACTGCACCGCAGCTGATGAGATCGCACAATATTAATTCTGATCAGCGCCCAGGGCTCAGGTAATAATATAATTCCCAGTCTCTCCCAAAAACTCGATAATCGCCCCGGTCATGTCTTCCTCTAGCGAGTACCCACCAACGCCAATCCAAGTTCTCACTCCCGAGCTTGTCACGACCCTTCGGGGACGCACCCAAGACGTGCTCTCGTACCTCGTACAAACCAACTCCATATCAACATATTTCAAGGAGTCAGAGATATTATCTGATTTTCGGGATGCTCTCAAGCAGTGCGGAAATCAGACTGATTCCCTCTTCCAGAACTTCCACGATAACGTCGCTCTCAGTGTCTACGAGCACTACCTTCCCTTCGTCTCCCGTCTCTTCGAAAAGCCATGCAGATCAACCTCGATCGAGAACTTGATGGCACCAGGCCTACCATACTTCATCGCTCACTCGTCTGGCACTTCCTCTGGGGCGACGAAACATTTCCCAAAGTATCGTCACCCAGAACATATGTCCACGTCGACGACACAAACAATGCAGGCGTCAAATCCGACTAGCAAACATGGAGGTAAGAACTGTATCGTGTACTCTCTTGGTCACCGCCAGGTAGTCGAGTGCGTGGACGAAAATGGAGATATCAAAGAAAGATTGGCCGTCTGTCTGATGTCAACGGGAACGATCAGGATGTTTAACAATATGGTGCGTCCATCGTCTGGAGACGTGATTACTGAGGCTCACTTTGCTCAAGGAGGTCGCAGGAGATGAAATCTACCAAACGATGAAAAGTATGCGAGATCCCTGTGTTCCTGCGTCTTGCTGACCTAGTTCGTATCATCTAGTGCCAAACAACACTTCCCCGTTGGGAGTCTCGTACATTCCGAACTACAAGTCATTCCTCTTCATGCATGCCCTATTCGCCCTCCAAGAACCTCGAGTCGAACTCATCAACACGATGTTCAGCACTATCTTCCGCGACTTCTGTCGTGCCATTCATGACAATTGGGAAAGCCTTCTCGAGTGTATCGAGACAGGAACCATTCCAGATTTGGAGGCCATCGACCATGTCAAGGAGAAGCTGGCCGTGAGTGATGATTCTTGGAAAGTGTGCAGAGAGTGGACTGAGAGGACCTTCTTCATGTCAGATTTTCCTCCTTCCAAGTCCCGGACGAGCTGAAGAGCTCCGTGGGATCGGCCGAGCTGTCGATTCTCCAGGATGGTTTGCCAAGATCTGGCCTGGCTTGCGCGTGGTCGTCGCCATCTCGAGTGGTCCATTCCAGACGGTCGTTCCAGAGGTTGGTCATTTCCATCATGGTTGAGCAAGAATCTAATCAACATTTACTAGCTCCGGCATTACATTGGACCTGAGGTCGAATTACACACGTTGGGTATCAACTGCAGCGAGGCGTTCCTCGCTCTCGCATATGATGATAGGGATCCTAGCTTGTACAAGGTCGTTGGATCGGATGATATCATCGAGTTCCTTCCCGTAGATACCCCCGAGGAGGCCAAGTATCTCACGCAAACGGTACTTCATCTGCTTTACTTTGAGCGCTGTCCTCGATTTGACTGCGTTTCAGTGGAACGTCGAACTGGGTAGAAAGTATGAGATAATTCTGACCACCAGAGATGGTTTCTGGCGATACCGTCTCGGGGATGTCATCGAAGTCGTCGGCTTTGATCCTCGAGATGGTCAACCTATCATCCATTATCTTCAGGTCCGTTCCTAGTCCAATAATCCGCATATACGTATCCATCTCATATTCACCTACTCACAGCGCCGAAACGTTCACATGCGTCTCGCCAACGAAATCGTCAGCGAGCAAGAGCTCCGTGACGCTCTCGGGTCGACGTCTCAATCTCTCGGCGTCGTCTCAGAGTTTTGTGTTTCCCCAGATTATCGAGAGAGCACGCCTCGTTATTGTTTCTTCGTCGAACATCAAGGCGCTCTTGGTATGCTTTCCACCGTCGTCGTTCGTCTCCATCTAACGAACGTTTCGCTATCAGGTTCCTCGCCTACGGCTGTGTCCAAAGAACTCCACACGTACCTTCAGCAACACAACGAAAACTATCTGAAGGACAGCAACGCCGGGAAGATCGGTCTTCCCGTCGTTCGCGTACTCAAACAGGGCACGTTCGGAGAGTACAGAGATTGGAAGATCCGGACCTTGAAGATGGCTTCTGGTCAGATCAAGGTGCCTGCAGTGGTTTGGGACGAGGAGTTGAGAAATTGGTTGGGAGAGCGGGTCGTCGAGGAGTATCATTGAACGGAGGGGGAGATACGATGGGGGAGATGAAATTGGGATCGAGTAAGGGCATGGTTTGCAAGTGTGTAACTTTGTGTATGAGGAGCAAGGAATGTTTTCGTCTAGTCTCTCGAGTGGGATTGAATGGTTCCCCGTCTCGATATTCGCAGCGGTCGCATGTATAGTGAGCCCCCGGTATGATATATTCTGGTCCCCTACGTAGGCCCAAGAATGAGGATGGGAGCGATCGTTCATCGGGTCTAATTCTGAGGTCGTTCATGAAAGTCGAGTGCTCGGTGGACTGAACTTGCTTGAAATTGATGGAAAATGGACCTTGATCTGCACCCAAGGAAACCACCTCCGATGGTACAGGACCGGCGACTTCAGCAACGATCCCAGAAGATTGGCGAACACCTCTTTCGACGACGCGGTGGTTTTGAGGAAACACGTCCTAGGCTCGAGCGTACTAAGTCTTGGTTTCTATTGCGTCGCTCGGAATACTACCACCAACCCAAAGTGAAGAACGGCGATATCGCACTCTCCATAGCAAAACGCTCCGGGTTTCAGTGAAGCGTTTTAATCCCTCGTATCGATGTGATATTCTGTCCGCTGTGGAAAGATCTGACGCCCAGATTGAACACTCGAGTAACGTGTCGTGAGAGGGCGGGCGGCCGAACATCTCAGCACCAGAGAACCAAGAGCACGGTTTCTGCGAGGAAACGGCTGAGAATGGTCGTGCTGCATGATCAACGAGGTCACGGGTGCCATCGTGTCCCCTTCCCACTGGGCAGTTGCCAGTAAGCGTCGACCGTGCGACGTGGGGCAAGTTACGGTTGTAACACACAGAGACTCGGAGCCGGTGCTAAGAAGACGACGACGAAGAGGGAAGATGGCAACGAAGGATGTTAATCCCCTCGAATCCGACCTCTTCTGGTTGACGAGTTGGATATCTTTCAGATGGAGGGGCCCATTGGTGTGTTCGATTCCAACTAGGCCTGCGAGAGAGGGTAGGTCCACACACTCTATGGTAGGAGCGAGGGTGAACAAGGGACCAATTGGGGTACTCCTTTGCATTTGCGTGGTATATCTTGAATTCCCGAAAGCACACACCAAACGGGCGAGCGCCGAAGTTGACAGCGAGTGTATATTTATGACGACGGACAGTGGGTCATCGGCCGGGACACGTTCGTCGCCCAGGCAGTTTTCCCCTCAGTTCCCTTTGTAATACTCTTTAAAGAATATCAATCAGCGATAGTTGTGTGGAAAAGCGGACCGCGGGATTGACAAGTCGGATGAGTACGATGGAGGAAGTTGTGAGATGACCAATCCGATGCCGCTGGAACGTATATCACTAAGCGCACCGCAAACGTCTGGGACTGATCCATCCCATCTCCCACCATGACCACCTCCCTCGATCTCCTCAAACAAACTGGCACCGTCGTCGTCTCTGACTCTGGTGACTTTGAGTGTGAGTCGGGCATCCACTATCGACAGTGCCGTCACTGATTTCGACCACGATCTTATCAGCGATCGACGTCTACAAGCCACAGGTGGGCTATTTCATTTACGCAAGCACTCCTCTCATATCGCGAACCGACTTAGGATGCGACTACAAACCCTTCTTTGATTTTGGCAGCTGCCAACAAGCCTGATTACGCGCGTCTCATCGATGCCGCAGTCAAGTTCGGAAAAAGCAAGGGTGGTGACCTCGAGAACCAGACCAATGCCGCCATGGATCGTTTGGTATGAATCAAAACTTACTCCACTTGGTTACACACCCGTCAACTCACACGTCCACGATCATATATAGCTTGTCGAATTCGGTAAAGAAATTCTCGCTATTATCCCCGGCCGTGTGTCGACGGAGGTCGATGCTCGTCTCTCGTTCGACAAGGAAGGCACCAAGAAAAAGGTAAATTAGTCTCGAATACGCAAAAACACGTAATTCGGCAATGTGATGTTGATGGCCTGCCATTCGTTTGGCGTTATCTATAGGCAAAGGAGCTCATCGCTCTCTACGAATCCGTGGGTATCAAGAAGGACCGTATCCTCATCAAGATCGCATCAACGTGGGAGGGTATTCAGGCTGCCCGTGAACTCGAAAGAGACGACGGCATCCACTGCAACCTCACTCTTCTCTTCGGTTTCGGCCAGGCTGTCGCTTGTGCCGAGGCCGGCGTCACGCTCATCTCGCCCTTCGTTGGTCGTGTAAGCAATTGTTCTATCCGGATCTTCCATCATGTGCCTCATTCCTTCCGATTCATTCGTACCAAACATAGATCCTCGACTGGCACAAGAAAGCCACCGGAAAGAACTATGAAGGGGACGAGGACCCTGGTGTCCAATCGGTCAAGAAGATCTTCAACTACTACAAACAACACGGCTACAAGACCATCGTCATGGGCGCCAGTTTCCGTAACGTACGTGAACTCTTCTCGTCCTACTAGGCCCAGACAATCGATCTCACTTCCCGGCTGGTTTCCAACAGACTGGCGAAATTAAATCTTTGGCTGGTGTTGACTTCTTGACCATCGCACCTTCCCTGCTCGAGGAACTCAAGAAGTCGACGGATCCTGTGCCAAAGAAGCTTGATGCCGTTGCAGGTCGGTGTTTCATTCTCCGATTTGGTCTTCACCTTGTCGATTACAAACATGGATGGCTTTCTCATTTTCCTCTTTCCATATCGATACTCTATAGCTGCCAAAGCCACCGACCTCCCAAAGGTCTCCTACATCGACAACGAGCCAGAGTTCCGTTGGACCCTCCTCCAGGATCAGATGGCATTCGACAAGCTCCACGAAGGTATCAAGAAGTTCGCAGAGGACGGTGAGACCCTCAAGGCTCTCCTCCGCAAGAAACTTTCTGCCTAAAGAACGTGTACGGGGCGCAGACTAAATCCTCCCAACCGTGTTTAGATAATTGTAATGTAAAATACTCTATTCCCTGAGCGATCGAACACGTCACGATACAGCGAGGGGTGTGCTGTTTAGAGTTCGAGAAGAAAGAGGGAATATACATATATATAAATATAAATATAAAAGATATGAATAAGATGACCCATCTCCGTGGCAATACATATATATTGCATGTGTGTGTGTGTATACCAGTGTGTGTGTTGTCTCAGATGATCACATCACTAAATTCATTCATGTCCCCCCCCCTCTCCTCGACGTTTTCTTCCGTTTCTTTCTGATGCCTTATGATGCCGTGAGGGCACGTCTTCACACGTTTCAAAACCTTCTTCAAGGGCGATTCGAACTCACGTCAAACCGCCGATATCCTGCCAGTCGGGATCTTTCGAGGACTATACGTTAATAAAACGATGGCATTTTATCCCGTGGACTAACAAGTACAGATGAATTTCGACAGAACATGTATAATTATTTATTGTATTGAGAATGAGATGATGCGCTTGGGAATGAGGGTAAAAAAAAAAAAACGATGTCATGGATACTAGGGCACGAAACGGAACAAGGGATCGATTCTTGCGAGCTCGCTACAAGGAAAGAAGACGAGAGGTCGACATGAGATGTGCGTAGCGGAATGGGGGGGTACTGTACGAGAAAAAGAACCGTCACCTGAAACCGCTGCGAGTCAATAACACGTTTTTCTTTTTTCAAAAAAGAGGATTGGAATACTCACAGAGAAAAAGAAAAAAAGGGGGGGAAAGAATACCGTCCATGAGGAATCAATGAGATCAAAGAGCAGAGACGCCTGCCTCCCACTCGTCCCTCATCACACACCCTACGGCGCGACACACGGGGCAAGAAACCTCAACAATGGTCTCCGTCCTATCCTCGCCACCCCAACCCGCCACCCGCTCAGCGCTCACCAAACACGCAGGATGGAACATGTGTCCACACACCAACGCGTTGACGTCGCTCTCATGATCAGGACCGGAATGGGAGTGGATACAAACTTGCTTCGTCAACCCAGGGGACTGCTCAGGGCAGGGGTCCTCATCAGAGGGTCCAACGCCACAGCTGATATCAGAGCAGCGTAGACCCTGTTCCCGCTCACGTTGCTCGACACGCTGCCTTAGTGATGGACCAGGCGCAGGGGGAAGCGTCCAGGTTTTTCTCTCCCGCCGTGGAGGCATAGGACGTGTTGGGCGGAACATGTTTGGTCGAAGAGGGGGGAGAGGGACAATTCGAGGACCATCGGGTGGAGGAGCGGGAGGAGCGCCTGCTGCTTCTGGGGCACGTCCGGCTGCTGGTTGAGGTGGTTGGGGACCATCGGCAGGGGGGGCTGGTGCGGGTCCTGTGGGTCCGTGGGGGGTAAAAAGATTGCGGGTCGCGCGGAGGAGGCCTTCGAGCACAGAGTGTATGTCTGCTGGAGGAGGTAAATTGGCATCTTCGGCCCCATCCCGGCCAGCTTCCCCGTTAGCCTCGGCATCATTGTTTGCGCTTGCATCATCACCCCGAGCATTGCCACCTCGGTCTCCAGGGGGCCCAGGGGGTGGACCACCGATGAACATATCTAGTCCGATTGTAACAATATCGACACCTGTAAGTACATATCAACAGTCGTCAGTTATATCCAAAGGTAGACTGTAATGTGATGACAAACCCTGGTCACCTCCAGCCCCTCCATTAGGTCTCAGAGGTATTTGAATAGCGGGGAAAGACATGAGAGGAATGGCGAACCCCAATGCAGGGCCACCTCGTCCAATAAAGGGAGGGGGAATGGGGTTGTGTGGCCGAGCGGCTGCTTCAGGTTGAGCATCCGTAGCGGCAGGTTGAGGGTTGGGAGGGTTACCAGCATCAGCTGCATTAGCATTCATGGGAGGCGCAGCCAAAGGGACGTCTGCGGGAGCCTGGGGCTGAGCAGGTGCAGGATTGGGAGCATTATCTGGTTGAGCAGGAGGTGGACGAGCGGGACGTCTAGATGGAGGGGTATATGTAAGATTTTCCGGATCAATGTTGAATCTGCACGTAGGACAAGTGGCTTGCTTTGCCCTTGTAAACCACGGAAGCAAACAAGAAGCGTGGAACACATGAGCGCACGGAAGGGTGATGATCTTGGATTCCTCAGAAGACGAGGATGTAGGAGTCTCTCCCGATGGCTCGGGATGTGATGATGGGGCAGAGGAAGAGTCAACATCCATAGAGTTGCTATCTGATGACATCCCATTTTGTGACAGCAACGACTGCGAGGTCTCATCTCCAGAAGGATGCTGCGTGCCAAAACCACCACTTTCATTATCGAGCAATGTGTCCCAGCAGATAGCACATCCAGACGAGGATCCCTCAGCATTCAAATCCCCAACGTGTCCTCCTGGTGCGCCACCGACCCGCTCCAACCTCTTCACGAGTCCAGAGGGCACAACCTCTAGACCAGCAACAAGCTTCTTCGCCCGCTCCGGGTCTTCCCGTGCCTCGTCCAGAGCCTGCAATTCCTGAAAGAACGCTGCGAAGGACGCCAACAATTCTTCTCGGGCAGCCGCATCAACACCAAACAAACCAGGCTGTTGTCCCCCGGCCGCTCCCGTCTGGTTACCATTGGCGGGACCATAGAGTGGTATCGTGAAAGTAAAGCCTATCGCAGGAACAACGCGCGGCGCGCGACCCGAGGACGGATTATTGTTTGCAACGAAAGGATCTGCGGTACCCTCACCAGTATGTGTAGGCGTATGCTCATTTGGGTTATCTTCTCTCCTTGGAGCATTTCCACCCCCAAAATGGTTCATCGCAAACAAAGGAGCAAAGAAGCCCCCCGCGCGGTGGTCATTCTGAGGTCGGTCAGGCTGCTGCGGGTTCGAAGGCTGTGGCGCAGCATCGCCTGGAAGAGGTCGATTACCTATCCGCTCCGAAGGATGCCTGCGGTCCCTCGCGTCGTCAAGATCGTCGGTCACACGAGCACGACGACTGCCAGTAATGGGTTCAACGGGCGGGGGGTTATCATCTGTCCATTCGCTGTCGTTGTCATCCTCCACCAGTTGTGACTCCAGCGACGGTGGGATTGCGGAAGTATTGGCTACGTCCACGTCTGACTCATCAGACGAGTCGGTCACGGAGCGTAGCTCAGGCATGGAATCTTCATCGTCCTCGTGCTGCAAATGTGGCGGCATGGTGGAAGTAGACGCCGAGGATATTGACTCAGCGGACACAACTGGAGTGGAAGCGCTAACGGCATCAATATGAGAGGTGAAGTCTGGTCCTGCGAGCACAGGATGATCTATAGGTTGGAGAGGGGGCACGTCGTGCGAGCGATCTTGCGAAGAATCAACCGTTGTCTCCCCGCTAGTTGAATCGTGAGTTGTGGCAAACGCCTGATTAAGATTGCGGAAGACGTTTTGGAGCGTGGTTCCGATATTGAAAGCATGGGGAAAGGGAAGTCGTGGGTTGTGGTGATCTTGGTGGTCGTTGTTCATTGCTTGGAGGTAATTTGGTTGGTGAGATGGTAGTGGAAGAAGAAGAAGAAGGGTATGTCTAGCTGTGTAATTGTTGGTCAACCTCTTGAGCTTGACGTTGGTCACCGTGCTGACTGACGTGACGCTTATTTGTCACGCTCGCGTAAACACCAGAACATTCCGTCATTCGCACATTTTTATGCCACAAAAGGTCCAGATATTGGAGCTGCACTGTCCTTACTAGATGAACAACATAACTTACACAAAACTATAAGGGAAGAGCGAATCACATCGTCTTGGCCTTGGCCTTGCGCTTTTGTTTGCGGAGATACCGTCGGGCCGCGGGTACGCCAAACTATTGTCCGTGGGTAGTTAAAGAACAAAAGTCGAGTTGACAACTCACCCTGAGTGTCGGATACAACACCAAAAGTAGCCCGCCAATTGTCCAGCCCCAACACACATGCATGGGCAAGGGTTCTTGGAACATCCCTCGACTCCATTTGGTAATCACCAACAGTTCAGTCAGGACTGTGGCGAGCAACAACCAGCAGTGTTGCCCCATACGTTTCGCTTTCCTGTGAACGACAATGAGAGACGCCAACAACATCATTCATAAGAGACCGCACTTGGGATCATTGATGTACTGGTATAGCTCCCTCACAGCCGGTAGAGCGCATAAGAAGACGAATGCAAGTCTCATGATAACAATTGGATGATCTGGTTCCATCCACAATAACGACTGTAGCCGTTCATGACCGTGAATACCGATATTGTCATACATCAAAGTGCATGCTTTACCTTCAAGTAGAACGGGTTCAGCTCCGCAGCAAGAAACACTGCGAGGAGCAATACGACGGTAACATAGTGGCGGAACGACGTCGTTCCTTCCCACTTGAACGCCGTCCAATCATGAGGGGAGAACTGGCTGAGCACTCGTTTGGCTTTCGAGCGTAGTCCTCGTGTTTGTTTCAATCCACGCCATTCATAGGGCTGCACAGCATTCCACTCAGGGCTGATAAACGTAGATCTGTGCTCCTGGTAGCATACCTTAACTTCCAGATATTGACACGTCTTCATCCCTATCGACATGGTGACCATTAGCTTCCTCGAGTGGCTGCACACGACGCGCTTGCGACTTACCGAGATAGGTCCCCATCCAGTTGCACAGCAAGACATCGAGGATCCACTGTGCATTGGCTCATTAATTAGTAACCAAGACAACCTAAATAGCATGTGTCTTACATGATCCCACCAACACTGCCGAACATTCAGTTCTGAGGGAAATGAGAAACAAAATTCGACCCACTTCAGCGAAGTTCGGCAGTTGATGCTGAAGGCTATATTCTGCGAATTCAAATGCAATACTCAGGATCTTCAAACGCGATCAACCGATCTCTCCAATGGGACCAAAGACAAAAGGTCTTACCCAACAGAACCAATAATCACGCAATATCATCGCCTTTCCGAACCAACCGAGAGCATGTGCCAAACAAAATATATCGATGGCGTTCTAGGAAAGAGCGATTGTTCGATCGTGTTTCAGGGAAGATCCAAAGAAAGGAATTCGACGAAGCTTACCCAAAGATTCTCGCTGGTCATCGCGCAATTCTCCGCGTAGCTTTTCTCAGGGAGGGGAACGTTTAGAGCGGGGTCTAGAAGTGTCATCATCTTCCGTGCGGAATGAAGATCCTGGAAGAGTAAGAAAACTAGTGCAAGCTCGTAAAGCAAGTTGATTCCTAGAACGGCCCGCCAAAACGCGGGGTGTGGCCGGACGAACGGCCCGTCCCTGAACTGAATCATGGAAAACATCAAGAATGATGCTATAGCAGCATACACTCCCCTGTAAATCAAGGGATGAATGAAAATAGAAGCGCAGAGATCCGAAGCACGCATACACACGACGTTTATCACGTCCTTCCTCAAGAACGTCTTGAGACATAGCAATGTAGGCCAAAGCCGCGAGACCGAACGAAAGCGCAGTCAGCGTGAGTGGCTTGTAGAAGAATCTAACGAGGTGTCAGTCATTGCCTCGTCCTCGTCCTTGCATTGTGCTGGCTCACTCCACCGAGGTATCGTGTCGCTCCTGAAAAGGGGTTATTCGAGTATACGGTTCGGTGCGATCTGCCTTCAGTCTCGTCAATCTCGTCATAGATCCATCCCAATAGCCACGCAAAGTGACATACATCAAACCCTGGGCTTATCATTAATCTACGTCCATAGAAGCCGCACTTTCTACTCACAACGAACTGGAGCACCATCTAAACCAGGATTGGGTTCTGCTTCGGAGGGAGACACCAACGCTTCAACAGGAGATTCCGCTCCAGAGGGCATCTTTGACTGTGTCGCGAATGCTGGATAGTGAATGTGGGGTTCAAAACCGTGAATTAGAAGCTCGGAGCTATGCAAAATAAGGAGGTAGTGTCACTACAGTGGACCAATCACAGACCACGCTCACGCACGCTGCGCAACATGCGTGTCAAAGTCGCAACCCAACCTCGTTCACATTCATCGACAACTTTCTGCTTCCGGGAATGCGGATTACCTAATCGATTGAACATCACTCAAGCCTGGCCGAGTCTTTCACTCGAGCGTAGGTTGGCAGCTGCAGAAAACCTTGCGTCAGTACATGTATTGTGTCTGGGAACTAATCTGCTGTCGAAGCGCTCACCACTTACATTATCGGAGACTCCCAAGCGGCTTTCATTTTTCTATGCGCCGAACGACGGGACGCTTGCGATGACCGCGTCCGGCGGAGTCTTTCTGCGTTCGCAGCGGTCATTCGGTCTCCTTTCACAATGCCTGCCATCGCTCGAGTCAACCTTGCCGAGTCAACCGGGCAAATGATCTTTGGAAAGAGAAATATGACTCGCGAGTCGAGAAAACAGAGAAAGTTCAAAAACCTCCCTCTCGAACCGCTCAAGTAACCGGTTTGGGCCCACCGGGGTCGTGTTAACCTCTTCCTTCCGATTAGATCCTCGGCATTATCGTGTACGAAACCACTCACCCGATCCATAATTGCGCCAGCTATGCTCTTTACCCCGGATCATGTTATGCGGTGCAAATGCTTCCAGGTAATTGTAATCGAAACTGCGGAGCGTATAAATCATTCTGATGAAATCGGCGGGGCTTTTTCTACGGATGGTTAGATTCAAACGCATGTACCCCTGTCAAGGAAAATGTGCAGTGTCTCCCGTTGGAATCGATCGCGCCTTCGGACACCGTTCGGATCAATGCAATGCACTTGCGATCTAGGAAAAGCACATCCGAATATTACAACTCGGCACTGCCAGTCGGCGGGGCTTTTTAGTAAGGTAAGTTTCACGGGTACCGCCCACCGTTCAAGTGTTTCAATCGCGGCAGTCGCAGACGGTCCCCCCGCTTGCTGAAGAGACGTTCTGTGTTCAATACATTTCTTTAACCCATCTATCGGGAATGGCAGTTCAAACGGCGCTGTCGATCAATAACATTACCAAAAAAAATCCCGCGCGTCGCTCCGAGCGATGGCAACGACGTTTCGATCGAAAAACACCATCTTTGTATTCTGTCAAATTTACCGCCCACATTTCCTAGTAGTTCGGGCTCAAACTTGGAGCACGATTCGAATCCCGGCAATGACCACGACGGCGGCGGTATCTTTTCGTATTTTGATACGATATGACCATACCTGTCTCGTTCTCGCCTCGCCGCCAGGCAGATCTAGATATTCTGGAACATCAATGCATCATAGCTTCGAGTCCTTTTTCGAATTGACCATATCCCCCGTGAGGGGTGAACGACTTCGACAACTTTTCATAGCCTAGTCCAACCATCCTCGACCCAGGCACGAGATACTAGATCATCCTCCCAGTGATGCGTCTCACGCCATTCACGACCCTGAGCACCTTCAAAGATATGAATGTACCTGGTTTCGGAGGGACTTTGCAATTTGACTATTAGTGAGCTCTATCCATACTGACCTTGCGCCGATCGGGCTTACATCCAGGCCGAGAAGATGTCGGAACGATACACTGGTCACACCGACCGGACAGCTCAGAAATGAGCGTCACGTTCAACCGGAAGTGTCCGCGGGGAGCAGTGGTTCTTCTCCAGCGGATGTTACCGAACGGAGGTACCAGATTGGGACAATTAAGTACCAGCGCGGTGGACCGAGATGTTGATTTTTCCCAATCGCAACGAAATTGTTGCGAATACATAAGTTGGGTTTTGGAGGTTACACGCCACGGTTGACAATGAACGTGGGTGTTTATTGCCATGGTGTGAACGGATTTAATAGAGCTTATGGCATACAGAACCAGGCAGTGAGTAGCCCATTGTGGTGTCTAGGAGAAGCTCGCGTACCTGAAGCGATGATCAGTACAGTGGCGAGAAGGAACTCAATGGAGTGACAAACGTCATGTGGCACTGTGCAAAGTCGAGGTCAAGTGAGCGTCATGACAGAGTCGGCTATGGATGATCGAATGTGTCGAGAAGATCGAGGCAAGTAATTATCGATTCGTTGTCCAAGTCAAAGTTTAACCTGTGACGAGTTGCCAGGGCCAAGGTGCATGTTGTTGTGTGATCACCACCAAGCCATTGGAAGCTTCTACGAGTGTTCTTTTCCGAATTGGTGGTCCTCCTGTTTTATGAAAAGGAGGAGCGTGCACAATCGGACTTGATCGGCGGCAGAAATATATCGGAAGCAAGGTCAGATAAAGTAATAGATCAATTCCAAAGGTTCGGTAAGTTTGCGGGCCTTCGAAGTTGAAACTCAACTTGTGCTTAGCTTCATCCAGATCAACCTTGCCGACTACAGCGGACTCCCTTTATTGCTGTGAAAAATTTCCCCCATTTCTGACAGAACACCAGATTGACACGCGTAGTTGTAGCCCTCCTAGTTGAGAGTATGTCGGGCATCGCGGTGTGACAACCGTTGTTTGCTGTTTCATCCGGTTAAAAACGACATGTGGGACAACACCCGAATCGCAGGATTGTGCTTGGTTCAAGTTTGACCAAAAAGTTGATATGTAATTGGCAGATTAGCTGCCTCGTTCGGAGGGGTGTCGCGGGAAGCGATCGTTATCTTGGTCGGGAACGCTTACTCGGAAAGGGAAAAGAAACGTGTTTTCCTCGAAATCTTTCCAACGTCATGCTATGGGGACTCGTGCAAGATGAATGTGATATACCCGGAGTTCAGTTTGTAGGATGTTTTCCGTTTTCCGTCGTTCCTGTGGACGTGCAAAGCCTGCGAATGAATGGAGCCTTTCTCAGGATGTTCCCGTGGCACGTCATTTGGAATATTATGGGATTTAGTTGTATGAATTCCTTTTTTAAGGTGAGGCAGTTCTCAAGCAGATCCGACTCATGCTTGCATCCAAACGTCCGTCAACAGGTCGATATGAACCTACTTACGCTTATGTCCTTATGTCCTACCGACATGCAGCACGTCCCTGCCATCAGCTCGGGGACAGCATGTCAATTCAGAAAAGGATAAGCCTAAAGTAAGGCGGTAATCTGCGTGGCGTTGCACTCCTTGCCTAGCGAGGACGAGGTGTGCGGTGAATCGGTGATATCTAGAACCTGTCCTTGGCGAGGGTGTCGGGGGCATTAGGGAATGTTGTAATGGACGGGAAAACAAGCCCAGCGTCGCTGGGTTGCAAGAGGGTCGGCGCGTCCACGGACCACAGGTGATTTGATTGCAAGGATGTGCTAATCAGATATCCGAGGGCACTGCTTTGAATTTAGGCTCAAGCATGGTGAGTTAGCGGGGATACAGTTTTTTTGTTGAATTGGCAGGATGGAGGATACAAATTGGCCAGATTGAGGCAAGTCTTTACTCGCACGTTGTATTTATGTCACTGCCGAGACTGGAAGGCACCTCTTTTACAGGGCTGGGTCAAACAGAGACCGCTTTCGTGAAGAAGACTCAAACGATCTCTCCATCTGTCATTCCCCGAGATGATCCAGATCTCCTGGTTACTAAACTACTTAATGTCCCCGTCCGCCCATAAAGTAACACCATAATCTCCTCTCCGCAAAGTACTTCTTCCTCCCCGAACTTTACCATGTCCTCTGATTCCTTCCCCTCACTCCAGCTCAAAGGCGAAATAATGGATCTCGAGTTCACCGTCGACACCGATCATCGCAAGAGGAGACGCAACCGCACCACCCAGTCCTGCCTCAATTGCCACACTTCCAAACGCAAGGTTCGTCGGGTCTCACATCGTTCCCCGTCTCTCCCGTCTCACCTCAGTCGCGTTAGTGTGACAGAAAGCGTCCTTGCCAACGTTGCATCCAACTTGGTCTCGTACGTCGTTCAACTTACGTCTCTGTGGCGCACCTCTCTTAACCATCGTCCAGACTGGCCTTTGCGTCTACGAAATTGATGACCCAGCACTGAGGTACGCGCCATTTGACATTCAACCAGGTGGAAACCTTGACTAACACTGGTTTCAGAGACGACCCTTCCCTTGACGAGGCCACTCGTCTGCGGAATAGAATAGCGGAGTTGGAAAGCCTCGTTAGGGAGTTGCGTGGTACGGACATTTTGTTTCAACATGCCGCCCTTCTCCTGATCGTCTACTTGCACTTTATAGGCAAACCACATCCTCGCTGGGCTGATCCCAGCTTCAGGGATGGCGACCCTTCAGAACGATGGCACTCACGAGCCGCAAAAAACAGTCTCCATCTGAGGCGCCGTGTGCGTTCACCAGACACGTTGACGCGTTCGAACCAAGAGCCTCGGGGTCTGGCTTCAGCTTCAGGAACCCCAATCAAGATTGAGCCGATTACGGATATATCTCAGCCACATCTATATCGCTTCACGCCGTCACCTCCGGCGTCGTATCCGGCTTTCCATTCAGACAATTCGGCATCACCTCCATATGAACGTCAGAATGGCCATCATTACACCAATGGCAGTATCCCTTCCAATTCGCGCTCTTCTATGCCGTACCCCTCGCCAACATCGACCAACGGTCTCTCATATAATCATCACCCTTCCGACTCACCCTCATATCATGAAAACGGAAACGTCTATCAGATGAACACATGCGAAACAGATAAAGTATATGGCAACCATTTTCCTTCGGATTCACCTGCATCACAAACTTTTTGCCCATGTCGCACCAACCCTGGTGCCGAGCACGCTCTTGTCACTCTTGGCCAGCAGCTCCAAAACACGCTCAATTCCTTGAGACAATACACGCAACATCCGGAAAACTCTCAGTGTCAGCTTTTCAGGCGCATCACTGAACTTAACAATCTCATGCAGTACGTCCCTGTCCGTTGCCTCGCGGCATCCTCATGTTCAGATGAGCTAATCTTTGGTTTGTGAGAATTTGTGGAAATGATCCGGATGAGGGTACGGGTTCGCCTTATGGGACTCTTCCCACACCTACTGAGAGTGAAATTATGTCCTCGCATTCGTCTTCAAGCACACCCTTCCATGCATCATCCGCTGGAACATCTGTTTCGGAGTGGAACACGATGGCTGCTTCTGCCGGATTCAATCCTTATTTCCCCATACCATCAGCCGAGCAGACCATGTACAGTAGCATAATCACATGAGCCCGGTTCGCATTGCTGTGGTTCGACGTACGCCCTGTTGTTATTATCTTCCTGCTTTCAATGCTTTTATTTAGTTTGTCGCGCCGGCTGTGACGTTGTACACATAGGTATTTGTGCTAGACCCGTCACGAAAACAATACTTTTGTACACTATACGTCATGTACTGTCACCGATTCACACACAGCCCACACCGGCTATAGAGACCTCTGACCTACTCTGATAATCCGTTGCTTCCTAGCTTGAAGTGAAACACACGTTGTGATGAGGGATTCGCAAGAATCGGCCGCCCATCATCTGCAAGTTTCCACCGGTCTCGCTCAGTAAAAAGAACTTCCCCACTTCGCTTAACGAGGACCACGGTGGAGAGACGTGTTCCAAAATAATCGTTGACGACAGGAACATAGGCGGGTTGAACTTGGATCGTGTTCCTCAATTCTGAGAGGTCACGGGGCGGCTGGGAAGGTCCCCAACTGAATGCAACGATAAATCGAGAGAATAAGCGAATGGTCCTGAACAGAAAGAACTCGGTTGTGGGGGTACCCACGTCAAGAGATCGAAGAGATGTTCAGAAAGCTGATCCTCCGATGTCTCCGGTGGCAAGGTAGCCAGGAGGGTTTCCAGGGAGCGGAGGCCTTGCTGAATTTTAGGCCACTCGTCAGCACCCTTTCCATCTATACCGTTGGACAATCCTCCGCGGTGTCTTTGCGCCTCTGTGAGTGCACGGTAAGTGATAGGACCATCTGCCCCATGATTTGTAACATATATCGCGTCGAACGAAAGTGGGGTGCTGCAGTCCGGTGCAGAAGCCGCGAGGAGCAAGAGATTGAATCCTGCATAACGTGCATCACATGGAACGAGTCTGCGGACGTCTTCTTCTAGGGATAGAGACGGCTGAAGCTCCAAAAAAGACGATACAAGGTGACCCCTGGACGAACTGAACTTTGTTGGGGATTCTGTGATGTTGGTCCTGCGAGACGACGCGTGTTGGATTATTACAACATGAGATCGCATCCTGTGACTTACAGCAAGGCGAACTTTCCGGTCCGAGTAAGACCTAGCCAGGTCCCACCTCCTTGGAGATCAATGCCTGATAATACGTTTGGTTGTCGGAGGCTATGAGCCTCGTCTTCGAAGGAATGGAAGCGTGCGGACTGTGTGGGTCTGGAAAGATACTCGTCCCGATTGTTACAGAGTATACTGATCGGAAAATTAAAAATCAAAAACACTGATTCAAGTGGGGAGATACTTGCAGAGCGTAATCGGGGTGCTCGAGCGTGAAAAACGCGATACACATCTTTGGTGGCCGGAGCGGCTAGTAGACGACAGCTCGGTAGTGACTCTGAGCGCGTGAGAGCAAAGATCAAGGTCGATGCAACGTGTGGCGGATGACCCATATTAGTTTATTGCTAAAGTCAGGCTTGTTTCTGTGACCCTTTTCCTAGTTGGCATGCTCCGAGGAAGTTGATAAAATTTTTCCACTGACTTTTTCTGTGAATTCACCAGAACGGTATCTGATACTGGCGGTGGTCGATGAGGCCTTGAGGACTCGTTCGTTCTCACGCCTAGTCAAACCGGTGTGATCAAGGATCTGCGGTGCTCACACATAGTACATACCTTTTTACTTCAGTTCACTGATCACCAACCTAGAGACCGGCGCTTAACGTATAGCACGATGGATACATTGGCCACGGTTGTACTCGATAACGGCGGGTCGACCATTAAAGCCGGTGTGGTTGGGAACGATGACGAGGTCCGGTAAGTCTACTGCCAGCAAGTCATTTCTTACGCGGAGGGAACCGCGACTGAATTTCAAGTTGCAAGGCTCATTCCCAACGCTGTTGTCCGATCAAAGGGGGACAGAGCCACGTACGTTGGACACGAAATTGACCGATGCAGAGACTTCTCCTCGCTCCATTCCCGGCTCCCTTTCGAGAAGGTATCCCACTGCTTCGGGGTCATATTTGTATCAGACGTCGGTTGACTGAAACTGGGAGCATTCTAGGGGTATCTAGTCGACTGGGATGCGCAAAAGGTTGTTTGGGACGGTTTATTCTCCACAGAAGTCCTTTCGGTCGGTAATCCTTTTCAAATCGTTGCCCTACCAACACTCCATTTCTTGCAGGTGAATGCTCCAGATTGTTCACTCATCATTACGGAGCCTTACTTCAACTTGCCCAACATACAAGACATATATGACCAGTTTGTCTTCGAGGAATACGAATTCCAGTCGTATTACAGATGTACACGTAAGTTCTCTTCCTTGTATACCCGAGCGCCTCGCCCACGGGCGATTCCGTCTAGCCGCTGCCTTGATTCCATATGGCTCCCTCTTTGCTGCGGGTGGGGCTGATGCACCACCCGAGTGTGTTCTTGTTGTTGATTCTGGCTTCAGCTTTACGCATGTTGTCCCCATGATCAACAACCAAATCCAGTGGCATGCCGTCAAGAGGTGAGGTCGGATTCTGAACTTCCACCTTAAGAAGGTCTAATCTAAGTAGAATGGATGTCGGAGGCAAACTCCTGACTAATCAACTAAAAGAGGTCGTATCATATCGCCAGTGGAATATGATGGATGAAACGTACATCATGAACCACGCCAAGGAATCGTGCTGTTACGTCTCTACGCAGTTCATTGCGGACCTCGAAACTTGTCGGTATGTTGTCTTTCACGATATTGCAAGCAGTCGTTCAACCAACCAAGGTCGAGACCGAAGAAGAATCCTATCGTGACGGAATACCTCTTACCCAACTTTTCCATCAATCGAGGTGGCGAGATCAGACCACCCGGATATGAGCTAACCGCAACAGATCAAGTTCTTCTCATGGAGAACGAGCGTTTTACCATTCCGGAGCTCCTATTTCGTCCCGACGATATCGGTCGGTAATTGAAATACAGAATATCAGAGTGGTCAGCTAACCGCTTCCTGCACATATGATTTCAGGATTGGAACAACCTGGACTCCCAGGTACGATAGCGGCGTCCGTTGCATTGCTCCCCGAAGATCTACAGGGCATGTTTTGGGCGAACATCGGTGTGATCGGTGGTAACATCAAATTCTCCGGATTTCATGAAAGACTGTACGCTATCGCAGTTTATCGTACAGCCCGTTGTGAGACGCACTGACGTGACTCACCAGGATGACAGAATTACGCTCGCTTGCTCCGGTTGATTTTGAGATAAACGTATTCAAGTCTGACGAGTGAGTACAAACTTTTTTTCTCGGAGCATCCACTATCAGTATAGTGACATATGACACGGATCAGCCCGGTGACAGAAGCGTATCGTTCAGCCGTGTCGTTTGCCAGGCATCCTGATTTCCCATCCCATCTCGTTACTCGAGAAGAATACTTGGAGTCGGGCAGCAGCGCCGTCCGTAGAAAGTTTGGTCAGCCGGACATTGACCAGCCTTCCGAGAAGAGCAAACCTGTAAGGCAGGATGACATCGAGCCGCGATTGACGAGGAAACCCAGCAAGCCCCGGATACGTACCGCCACGTCGTCATCTGCTCGCCGTCGGTGACTGCCGTACTTTGATCGGAAAGCCTCCATCGGCGCAGGGTTCAAAGATTCAGGGTTGACTGTCCTGGCAACGACCACCATCTTGCACTGCACAACCGCGAAACAGTACCACCTGAGCGCTCAACCTTGCGCTTTGCACCGAGACACTGGCGCAAACCCCGCATTCCCGTTACCTGTGACTACTACGTATTGTGATATTATTGGCCACAATGAATATGAAAAGTTTGGGCGTGGCGAGCTTCCCCTATGTGGAAAGCTAGTCGCCTTCGCTTCAATTTATCTCGTCAGGCACTATGAGAAGAATGGAACACGATTACCGCTGAGTCACCTCTAGGCTCTAACGCATGTCCGTCTCCTTCTCGAAATGCTATTGGACGATTCCTTTTTCTGTTTACAATCTCTCTGATCGGCCGGCTGGTCTTGCTGGGAATTCGAGCCTGCGTAGCCTCTCTGCCCTCGAAATCACACCATTTCTTTGCCCGCCTCCTTCTCGAAAAGTTATTGAATGGTTCTTTTACCTGTTGACATTCTCAGATCGGACGGCAGGTCTTACTGGGAATTTGAGCCGGCATAGCCTCTCTGCCCATGAATTTACACCATTTCTTTGCCCGCCCCGTGCCAGGTTGACGCCCACGCAAGAAGTTGACTCGTCGCCACAATCAGTGAGTATTAGCACAATCTGTCACTGAGGGCGTCCTCGCATCCCTCCAAGGACGTGGTCTCTGAGTGGACTCGTCAATCATACTGGCACGATGGCAGCGGCCAGCGTTGTCTCCTCCACCATGAGGACCGTCGAGATCATACTACCGCCTCGGACTTACTAGGGCAGCCCGTCCGGCTTTCTCAAGTCAGCCCGTCCCTCCGCTGACGATGGCACACCTTCGAACCATTCCTTCAGAGTAAGGAACGGGTCGCGAGTGTGTCGCCGTCGTCAAGGGGCCAAGTCCGCATCAACAATCATACTGATCGTTGATCGAAACGTCGGGGCCATCTCTTCTCCGCGCCCTAGTACGAGTCAAAAGGACTGTAAGTTTTTATTTATTTTATTTTTATTTTTTACAACGGACATCCCTGTCGATCTAGCCTTTCCCCGTGCGATTCGGCCGTTCACTATTGCTGTGTCGAAATCCCCGAACCCCGAAGGCGCTATAGATAGGGGGGGAAAGTCTTCCGGTCGATCTCGGGCTGCCAATCGTATGTCGAGTCGGGGAGAAGGCGGCACCGTGACGGCTGCGGTCCAACCTTCTCGTGGATGTTTGCACGCGCAGATATAGGCTCGCCGCTCTTTCCTTGATGCACGAGGAACGAGGGTGACAGCACTAGAGAGAGATAATTCACCTTGAATTTTCGCGGATGGCACAGCAATTCCGAACTGTTCGTGAGCGTCTGACATCTAAAAACTGCCCTTTGCTACATCAGAGTGCTGGTTGGCGCATAGCCGAGGTCTTTGACCTGCCATCTGCAAGGAATTTGCCGTACGAGGGTTACCGGGCCAATCAGGATCCTCACAAACCCTCGCGTACGCCTTCAAGAGTCGTCAAGCGATAACGTTACAAGAGTGCTATGCAGATGTAGTAGATACGCGCCGTTACGCTGCTACTACCGTGCCCCTTCCGAAGCACCGCCCCTCGATCTTGCGCGTTTGTCCATATCGATATCTCTCGCTGTACTAGTCCAAAGTTCGACTTTCCAGACGAAACTGACGCGTCAGAGACTTTGGCCCCATTTAGGGCTCCCAGTCGGAAGCAACAGCGGCCTCGCAGCCACCTTGTATCGTCTGCAAACTTACCGTTCGTTCGTTCGTTCGTCACGCATCGTATGAGCGATACCAAAGTTGTCTCCATTAAAAGTCGTGCAATGTAACATGAATACAGGACGCGTTCCAATCCATTCGCCCTTGATTCCTTTACTGAGTTGGATTCTGTGTCTCAGCCAGGGCCATCACTTCCATGAGCACCGTCTGTTGTTCGACGCTCAAGATCGTCGTCGCAGCCTGGTACAGATGGCTGTTATTGGTTTGGAAAGCTGAGGAACAAGGTAACGATAACGTCAGAGAACGACTCTTTGAGTGAGCGAGAGGAACTAGAGCTTACTCGTCAACGCTTGCTTGAAAGTCGTGTAGGGGTTGATAGCGTCGATGCTACTGAAGAAGCCAAGTTCTTCTTCGATCTCAGATTCTTCAGAGGTGTCGGATTTGTCATCGCCACCGTCTGTCTGTCTCTCGGACCACTCCCTCAGGCGAGCGCTCTAGTGTAATTGTTCAGATCGGTGTTCGGACTGCCTGAAACTGTTCTTACCTCCTTGGCGAGCATCTCGAGATAAGCAGAGTCCTCGTCCCAGACGTCCTCTGAAATGTATGACTTGAGAGTGAATCGCACATCAGAACAAAGGGCTTCGCATTACCGTCGTCCTCTCCATCGAGGTTCAAGTACCTCCAGTCGTCGTTCTCTTCGTCATCGTCGCTCTCCGCCAGACTTCGCTCGAGCTTCTTGCGTTCTATAGAGGACCGCCGTTACCTCAAGCTCAAACGAAAACAAATCAGAAATGAGCCTACTCGACACAGCCTCAGGAAGACCCTTGAAGACCGTCAAAGCACCAGCAACGATTCCAGGCCACCCCTCTTGCAAACTAGGCGGAATCATCGTCCCATCGACCTCCAACAGCTTACAAAGCGCAAGAATGCTAATTCTCTTGTCATGCACGCGAGGAAGCTTGCCATCCGTGTTGATCGCTGCAAACCACTCATCAAAGAAGAGACGAGCGGCGCCCGCTTTGTAGTTTTCCATGAGATGAAGAGAAGCAGTCGGGTTGTATAAGACCGCATTGATGAGGACGAGGAGGTTGGCGAGTTTGAAGGCAAAGGTGTGGCCTCCGTTAATGTTGTCGATGGCGATTTTGAGGATGTTTTGGAGATGCTGGGAGATGTACATCAGCGACTGGGGTTACGAATGAGACCCGAAAAAAACGCACATCGTCTACATGACCAGCAAGGTCGAGTAGGACGGACTCTGCGAGCTTGCAACCGTTGATTCGGTCATTGTCACCAAGATCCGGGTTGGTCATGGATGTTTCATAGATGTCCAAGACCTTTTGCCTGTAGTCAGGTCGAGCCTCGAAGACATCAGCCCCGTACGACAATAAGTTGCTTAAGGCAGGGAGCATTTCTGAACAGACGATCCAGTTCAGTATATCCGAGTCAAAGGTACGGTGGAACCCTCACCGTCCAAAAAGTTGATTGCATCAGACTTGAACAGCGAGTAGGTCAACTCGAAGATCGGCCACATGTTCGGCGAGATGGACGTCAGCTTGAAGGTAAGACTGTCCACCAGCTCATACATGTTGTCGAACAGTTCTAAGAATCGGTCAACACGAAACAAAAGAACGGTGAGCCGCTGAAGACTCACCGATAATCTTGTTCTCGAGAGTGAAATGAATGATGGGAATGATCACTTCTTGTACCTGTCTGAGTATCTCCTGGCTGCCTTCGACCGAGGACACGATCTACATATGCATTACCGCTTAAATGCAAATCCGGGGTATTCACGAGACAAGCAAACCTACCGTGCTGATAGTCTTCGCTACACCAATAGCACCATATACCTTGTCATCATCGGTGTCGAGTATCGTGTCAATATCGACGTTGTCTTGGGCCATTTCGATCGTCTGTGAAAGAGATTCCCTGGCAAGACGCATATACGACTCGCACTACAGATGTCGTCGCGTCATCAGCCAAGGAATCATAGATCCCAAAGTCAATATACCTACCAATCTTCCAGTCAGCTCAGTTGCAACAGGAAGCAACTCTTCCTGGAACTGCTCAACCATCGATTCCATGGCGTTATTGAGGAGATCGAGATCTGTCTCATCAGAAAGCTTGAGGAGGCCTTCGTCCATCCATGTCAGCATTATGTGGGGGACGAGAGAAAGGAAAAATGCACGCACGTCGGATGACTTCACCAACTCGAGGTGAAACTACCGTTCGCACTGTACAGATATCAGTCATCAGGCGGATTGAGCTGGGGGCTTTTTCACACACCTGAATCATAAGAGACGACCATGGAGGTAAGTGCCAAGGCTGCTTGGACACGGACTGGGAGCTCAGTGTCATCGAGGGCAGTAGCGACTGCATTCGAGTGCTTTGCCAAATTCTGGGTACACCCTTTTCAGTATCAACGCCAAGTGAAAGATGAAAGGCTGTCAGCGTACGGCATCGCTCCATTCAAGGTTGTGCTCCGTAACCGCGGCCATAACATCGCAAGCCTGGAACGCCAATCAGCCAGGAAATTAGCTCAAGTAGAAGACTGCACTCACGATAGCGCGCATGTATGGCTCGCTAGCGCTGAATTCAGGAAAGACAAATTGCATCATAAACTGCTCCATCCCTCCCTTGACCTCAGGGTGGCGCATAATGAAAGGAACGAGAGCACATGTAATGTTCAAAGCACCATATTTCTGAGACGGCGTAGCATTACTAACAGAGGGGCAACATGAGTTTCAGGGTCAGGGAAAGGAGAGCGGTACGCACGAACGGAGAACGTTGTTGACGAGGTTGAGCATGGGCAAGAAAGCAATCTTGGTTCTGACGCTTGCAAGAGTAAGGATGAAGGCAGCTGCACCCGCCACTGGTGACGAGATGTTCTCAAATTCGTCTGTGCCCTTGATTAGGGCTGGAATACCGGCTCGTACAATGGATTGAAACATACCAATGGAAGCTCGGACATACTCGACAGGATCAGATTCCCAGAGTTCCTGATCAGCAGGTTTGAAGCAAAGATGAGGGAAGGCAAAGTTGGCAACAAGGCTCTCGATGTGAGGTTTCAAGAGAATCCAAGTAGACTTTGGCTTGATGCTAGCGAGGAGTCAGCTCGAAGCAATGACGCACGAGATGTTACATACCACGCAGTGAAGAACTGGAAGATCTGGTACTGGCATTTCTTCGAGAGCCACGCTTGTTTAGAAACATAAAGCTCGACTTGTTGAAGGTACACCTTGGAGATCTCTGGCGCGAACGCGGTCACGAAGTGGTTGGCGAATGCGCCGTACTCTTTCTGGGAGGGAGATGGGAGCTGCGATGGGTTCCCGAACCTGGCAAACGACGTAGTACGCTAATTTCATCAACTCCAAAAGGATGTCTGACCTGTGAAACAGTCTACCCAGCGTAGCGTACGCCCATTTCTTAGCCTTCCACCATTCACACTTTTCTCTCTCTTCCTCGTCATCAGGGACAGCCTCGCTCGGAAGCGAGAGATTCACGACCTGGAAGAGCAATCTCCCCCAAGGCACGAGACTCTCCGCACTTTGCTGGTGTACACTGAGGTTGACGATAATCGAGGTCCTGTACGTCTTCAAGATGAGATGCAACATCGTTGGTATCTCTTGAGCGGACGAGGGAGGGGTGTTCAACATGCCAGTCGCGACAGTAACGAGGGTCGGGAACAGTTTCTCGAGAATGCCAGGAAGGTAGTCCTTGCTCTGACGATACCTACCCACGCAGTCGGTTTACCGAACCCGCACGTCTCACTAGCCTGGACATCACTCACCTGAAAGCACGGACACACTCGAGTGCCGCAACACACCCAGCCCCAACCTCACGAATATCACCACTATTCAACAGCGCATTCACGCTCTCCAACAGATTCGGCCATCTTTCAGGGAAATCATGGACAATGAGATCTTTGAGCGTTGCACCCAATTGGACAGTGATCGTCCGTGAAGGCGACGCCGCGAGGAGACGTAAAATGGAGGACTTCAACGCGTCGCGATCGGATTGTGCGATAGGTATCTGTTCAGGACGTGTCGCAACACTACCCACGATATAAGAGGTGTGGACTCGATTCTTGAGGTAGACGGAACAAGCTTGACGAGTAGCACTATGAGCAAGGGGCGAGAGATCAACTGGCAAGGAAAAGGAGAAGCGAGAACGCGTCGGTTACGCACAGATCGACGCTATCAGATGCAATGATTTGCAAGATGGCGGTCAGCATGCCCTCTTGGGAGCCGATCTACGACATGAGGCCGTATGTGAGTTGTGGAGGATCACGAATCAAGTATCTACGACCGACCTTACGGATCTGAAGTTCTCCCGCCTTTTGGATATTGGGATCGGCATTGTAGGTCGTGGCGAAGAGATTGGCGAGAGCCTGAAGGTCCATCGATGTCGATCACGGATGAAGGAAATGCTATACTGTCCTCGTTCGCGCGCAGTTATTATAAGTACAACGCCGGTTTGAAGTTCGTCAGCGTTTGGGACGACAAAGGGTCTCCTCAAATTTTTGTTCGGCACGCGTCTCGCGTCCAAGTTTGCTTGATCGATGCTATTACTTCCGTGTCCATTTACGAACTGATTACGACCAGACAAGGTCAAGAGCGTAGGAGTAACAAGTCCATATCCTCAGGTCAAATAACGGCGTTCTTCAAGACGTATCCAGCAGGTATCTCCACATTCCAAACAACAGATTCACCAAGAGCCCGAGCACGACCCCCACCTGCGTCTTGCGTCTATAATAACAATCAGCCCATCAGAAACGGACGAGAAGCGGTAACAACCCACGGGAAAACAGTGCTTTCTATAGGTTGAACCTGATTACCATCATCCCAGAAAGCGGCAGGTTTTGAGTCCCGTAAAAAGAACAAAGGGAGGACGGGGAAGAAAAAGCCCAGTAAAATGCCTCGTAGAATCATGCTCTGGGCCGAAGTTTGAACGAGCGGTGCACTGCCCGCACTATCCATGGAATCGATCCATTGTTCTTCCAATGCACGGGCGTGCTCATCATCTATGTTGAGAATGAGCTTGGTCTAGACCATAAAGAGAGAATGAACGCACAATCCTCATCGTTTTCGAACTCGATGTCAAGGTAATTGGACGAAGACTGGCTATGAAACTGCCGCCGAAAGTTCGCTATATCTTCCTCCGAGAACCCCGCAGTTACCAAGCGGTCGAAACCTCGCAGTGGAAGGAGCTGAGCCACCTAAGCAACGCCAGCGTGATTCATTTAGTTTGAAACATCCTGAAAATGCCAAGTCTCGTTTACATACCTGTGGTGTCTCTTCAATTTCGGTCCCTGGCTCGATCTTGGAACCGACAGAACAGTGCAACCAAGTGATGACGGGGGACTGTAGCACTTGCGCAGCTGTGTCATTGGACTTGAAGGATTGCGCGCGTAACTGTCGCTCCTCTAAGGAGTTTAGCCAGGAATGGAGGAGGGTACCATCCGTGAGCAGTCGCCCAGCGTGAATCAATCTTAATCTCCGTTCCTTGAGCTGAGGTCGTGCTGCAACTATCTACAGCCATATCTCAGATATACTCCCCCGGGGCTGAAGGGAGACACGCACCTTCGCCTTCGTGTCTCGCACGGTGTCCTTACTGGTCACGAGCAGCACAAGGTCTGGCACACCCTCCGTGAACCGAATCGTCAAGTCTCGAGAGTCTGACTGCAGCTGAGACGGTCCTTCACCAATTTCTGTGTCTACTGCCCTTTGCTTTCCCTTTGCCTTCTCGCTGAGCATCGCTGTAGCTGCCAGTCAGTAATTCGAGGTCATGACAAGAACTGGGGTAGTGGCTGTGCAATTTGCTGTGGCACTTTAGTCAGCAATAGCCGACCTATCGATATCCTTGTCGTCGACCACCAAGTCACCTTAGCACTTGTACCACTCACACGACCACATAGCCCATCATGCCCCGCGCAGAAGGTATGTATGCACCCCAATTCACCCAGCCAACCACTCACAAAGTCTTTCAGTCGGAACGCCAAAGTACCTGGCGAACAAGATGAAATCAAAAGGCCTGCAGCGCCTTCGATGGTACTGTCAAGTCTGCCAGAAACAATGCAGAGACGAAAACGGTTTCAAATGTCATGCCCAATCAGAAGCCCATCTTCGTCAGATGCTCGTCGTGGGAGAGCACGCTGGGAAACATATCGCTGATTTCTCCGGTCAGTTCCAACATGACTTTGTGCAGCTTCTCTCTAGGAGGTAAGTCCGGATCGCTTTTGTATGATGATATTCTGTCTTGGCTGACTTGACGTTCGCGTTCGCGTTTTTAGGTTCGGGACCAAGCGAGTCTTTGCGAACAGAGTATACCAAGAGTTCATTCAAGACAAGCAACATCTTCACATGAACGCAACTCGCTGGGTCACGCTCACCGAATTCGTCAAATATCTCGGTCGTATCGGCACCGCTCGTGTCGACGAAACCGAGAAAGGCTGGTTCATCGCTTGGATCGACAATTCGCCAAAGGCTCTCGCCAAACAAGAAGCCTCACTCAAGAAAGAGCGTGCAACGATGTCAGACGAACAACGGGAACGGCTATTGATTGCAGAGCAGATCGAGAGGGCAAATGATGAAGCAGCTGGGTCGTCCTCGCGATCGGCTTCTCCCCCTGCGGAAGACCAGGGTTTACAAAGGGAAGACGGTGCAGAAAAGGTCGTCCTTTCACTTTCTGTTAAACCTACAGCTCCCGTTGCAACCATGCCCGCCCCTACCGCTTTGGGGTTGAAGCTCAACCCCTTGAAGGGTGCCAATCCGCTGAAGCGTCCAAACGTTTTCAAGAGTGCAGCGGCTGCCAAGCCTTCTGACAGCGTTAGTACCACCAATGACAAGAAGCGACCTGCCTCTGCGATGTCGGCTGCAGAGCGTCTGATCTTGGAGGACCAGGAACGAAAGAGACGAAAGATGGAGAAGGAAGCTGTTGTATCCTAGCTTTCGTTCCGTTGGTGTATTCTATCGTTGTATCCTATTCATTATATCCCTATTCCTTGAACCCTTAATCATTTGGTCAGAGCAATTGCTGCTGTCGTTCTCCATCAAAGGCCTCGTATTTCGTTACTGCCAGACCGGTGAACGCAAACACCAAGCATCGGATCTACAACTAAGAGCCTATGCACCACTTTGTGTACGGATTCAAAACGTGTGAAAAGCGCTTCAGTCACTGATGTTCTCTTACATAATCTACCTGTAATAGATAAGGCTAGAGCCTTCAGGCTACTCGCGAGGTGAGACCGCATCTCATCTCATGATCAAGGGGCTTATAACGCAGAGCTTTGCACGTGTGTAAGGGTAGCAGAATCAATGATAAACGCCCGTACGGTTAAGGTTACTTCGGATCCAAGTGAGTTTGCAACGTTCGAGGTGGAGAAATCGTACGATTCTGCAATAGGTTATCGCTCACGCGCTCACGTTCGTCCTACTCCTGATCGAGTATACTGACTGATATATAGGCGGTCGAATCGAACGACCCATCCTGTCACACTTCGATATTCCACGGGTCAAGGGTTCAATATCAATGTCTCAGAGATTACAGACAGACACGCATAGTAAGTAGAAGCACAGGCCGTAACGCAGGTGATACAAAGATCGTGGGAGCAGAACGCTCAGCAGCACATCTCGCAAGGGCAGCCTAAAATGATTTGTTAAACAAACGACACAGTCAAGGAATGACACCCAACGTACAAACGATGTCCGCAGCGCACTCGCAGCATGCCTACGAAGAACAATGTCAGGTTGTGACAGACAGGGGTCAGTCACACTATATGCATTACCTTGCAGCATTCTATAAGATACGAAATCAAAATCAGTGATCCGTTGAATGGCTGGAAGAAAGTACTTACCGAAGCAGAGGAAGCACTCGAGGGCACCCAAGAAGCAGTCCTGAAAAGGATACGATATCACAAGGGGGTCCCCTTCCGAGCAAGTTGAGTACAAGATACCTTGGCGGCACCTCCACCGCGAAGACGCTTTGCGTGGTGGTGCTCCTGGTGGTTCTGAGCGGGGGCAGGGTCTGTCACGCCTGGAGCAGGGAATCACGGAGTTGAGTCGTTGACCAAAGATACTAAAAGCAGGGAGTACATACTCATTCGCATGGCAGCCTGGGGCTGGTCGACGGTAGTCTTGTTGGTTGGTTCCATCGTCGCTCTTTGCTTGTGAGGGTTGGGGATCAAGGCTGGTGAAGGGAAAGCGAGGGAGGTGAGGCAGATTATATACTTTGGTACGCGGAGAACCAATCCACGTGCACGCCACTAGAGATATTTTTGGTCACGAATGTCCCCAGCTGGAGCGCACGTCATATATATATCATAACCCTTCTCTGCATCGCCCAACCCCCGACTGCGCATATCCGCAAATTCCAATTCTCATGTCTGCGCAAATCCGTGCCCGTACAGCGACCTCAACGTCCATGTAACTTCTTGCCAACGGACTTTTTGATATGTCGCTCCACCGTAGCTTCCGACGAACTTCGATGGTGACCGCTTACTGGACCACCTCCTTACCCGCACCACATATGAGTCGTACACGTGTTTCAAGCTCGGTTCGGAGATTCGGATATCCACTCGCTTCTTGACGGACGTCCCCACGCAGACGCTGAACCTGAAAGCGTTTAGCCGACATATCTGCATCGATGTTCCAGAGAGAAAGCAACCCAACGTTTCACCCATGCTAATGGTATCTTCAAATTTTCGTCGGATTTGATCATGAGGTGAGCCATACATGTCATCCGTTTATGGCAGTGAGCGGCATATGATGACCTCCGGTTTGGGTTCTGAAGATTTGATGGATAGATGTCAACCTAATTTGATGACATTGGCTATTACACTAGACGGACGAAAGTGGAGTGACCCGAATATAGCTGCACTTTATTCCAAGAAACGACAGACGAGGTGATCTAACTTCGACGAAGAGAGCAGTCTATTTATTGCTTGCAAGTATTGGTACAGTGACCCAAACATCGAAATCATGTACCACTAATTCTAGGTACGATCTTGCGGGAAATGGACTTGCGATGCATGTTTTGAACACGGACGGACACATAGTTTCGGGTACAAGTGTCCTGGAAATACCGGATCGATGGTGACACGCTTGGCGTAAATGGCGGCCAAGTTGTTGTCGAAAAGCGATACCAGGTAAGCCTCAGCAGTTTCTTGCAAAGTCATAAGTATTAACAGCGGATGACTGGAAGCGCAGATCCCGTCTCGGCAGGTCTTAACAGGGACCGTGTGGCAGAGACAAGGCACGTACCTTGAAATCTTGCGCAATTTTCCGGAGACGTTGGAAAAGAAGCAGATGCTCCGTCGATTTTTGATACCAGGGCGAAGACTGGCCTTTTTACTCCTCTAGTACTTTGCTATTGGCAATGAAAATCAGGTTAGAATGCAGTCCCATCGAGCAGCACTTGAGAGGTCTTACGAGCAACCTTCACAGCGAGCTGTTTTACCTGCTTGCGAGGGGTCTTACCAGCAGTAGTTTTACGCGCGGTCTACTTGGTGCGTGTCATATCTAATTCGAGTGAGCAAGATGATTAGATGAGGGGGAGCTCCAGCTCTGATGGTATATTCAACAGACACCCGACGTATATCCTCAGGGTTGGGATTCCAGGTTGTTCAATACCTCAACCAGATGCGTCCGTTGAAGCTACGATGCCCAAGAACTTGGACGCGCACGAGATAGAGGTCAACGCGTCCATTCATGACCGTCGATGTGAGGTGTTCGACGCGCGACTTTGTCTTCCTCCAGTATCTCGTCGGTACTGTCGTGCATTACGATGGGTTTTTCACAACTCGTCGTGACTCAGTACTCAGCATTGGTGACCAGGTCAACATAATGATTCGCGGATGAACGTCGCACTGATAATGACGGCTGTCAAGCTCGGCGCGACTGTTGCCAACTACTGTGGTGTTACAGATCTTCACAAGAACGCTGAGGGTAAACTTGTTGGTGCCAAGGTCAAGGATGAGCTCACTGGACGGGCGTTCAACGTTCGCGCCAAGGTTCGTTCTTAAATCGTTTGAGGCGAATCATCTCTGAACTTGACCCGGGGAATCATCAATGCAACAACGGGTCCATACAGCGACTCGTTACTTTCCCTGAACAACCCTTCACATAAACCCATCGTCCGACCCTCATCCGGTGTTCATATCACGCTTCCTGCTTACTACGCTCCTGCGCGGATGGGCCTTCTTGACCCAGCTACCTCGGATGGACGGGTCATCTTCTTCCTTCCCTGGGAAGGTTGTGTAGTTGCTGGGACCACCGATACAAGGTCAAGGATGAGCTCACTGGACAGTTCAATGTTCACGCCAAGTTTCGTTCTTCAATCATTCGAGGCAGATCGTATCTGGATTCGACTCAGGGAATATTCAATGCCACGGGTCCATACAGCGACTCGCTGTATATCTCGAAATACGAATATCATTCACTCTTCGTTGTCCCGGTTCACCGGCTGAAGCGCAGTCCAACTTTCTTCCGAACCTCCCCTCACCGCTGCTCAACATAGGGAGCCACCCTGAGCGAACAACCACGTCGGCAAGACATATGTCGACCCTCCCTAACGCAAGTCCGTCGTAAATCCATCCTCGATCACTAGCCTGGGTTCATGGAAGGCTTTGTCAGAGGCTCCATACTCGGGCTGGAACCGAATATTGACGCCTTTCAGTCAACCCAAGGCTCTTGCACTGGCGCGGCGCCTCAGAGGAGAGCGAAGCCTGAAGCTGAACGACTCCCTGGTTAATGTATTTCCAGCATGTAGTCACCTTGAGTTTCTATTCATTCATGCCGGCCCAACCCAATCTATCCTAATAGTCGTGACTCGGAGAATGAGCCCAGGGGTGGAGCAAAGTGGCGACCGAAAACGAGTCCTTGGAAATACCCAAGCAGTCGTTATCAGCAAGTAGGAAAGCCAAGCCTCCAGAGTCCAGCAGGCACCAGCGCCAGCCAGTATCCCCAGGAGCACCTTTGATGGTTCTGTGACTGCAATATCAGACAGTTTATTGACTCAGGGAGTCCGTTGCCGGGAGTGGGACCTGGGTACAGTTTTCAAGAGACTTCAGGTTTTCAACTTCACCATCCGAATGATTCAGGTCCCAATTTTCAGGGACATCCCCTGTGAACCCTGTGGAGCATGCCAAGCTTATCTGCGAACTTATCAACGTAAGTGCAGCGCTGTTCAAGTGCTATCAATATTCAATTCAATCCAGGAACGCGGCTCCTATCGCACTCTGACGTATGACATAACAGACACAGCCTTAAGCGAACGCTCATGAAAGTAGCCATAGAATACGCCATCAAAACTGCTCCAAAGATAAAAGGGCCAACACTCTGGAGTCGCGAAGCTCAGTACTAGGTGACCTGCTTCCCCCTTACTACAATGGGAGGCTTTTCAGATGCCACCCTCAGTGCCCTCCAGCATCTCGTTTTCAAGAGGGCGGTTCAAGGCCAGGTGAGTCGAGTGTACCCCGGCGGGTGTCATCAACTTAGCACTGAGCTTCGATAAGGGTGGACTCCTCAGCGGCCAAGATCCGGCTACTTACAATCCTTCCGATCCCTTGCGACTATGGATCATTCAAATGGGTATGTCGCATCCATTATATCGTTGTTTTTAGTAACTGAGATAATACCAGGGATAATCGTGATGATGGCTCAGTTGCTCGGGTTGCTTCTCGGGAAAATCAGACAACCTCGTGTAATTGCGGAAGTTTTGGGAGGTATTCTACTTGGTAAGTCTGCTATCCGTTCAATTGTTCTTAGGAAACTCTGACGCAGCCTCAAGGTCCCACCGCGTTCGGCCGGATCCCTGGTTTCACCGATCACATCTTTCCCTCGGCCTCGGTCCCGTTTCTTTCACTCACTGCCAACATTGGACTTTGTCTCTTCCTTTTCATCATTGGACTCGAAATAGACCCTAGTGTCATAAGGAGAAATGCTCGAGTGTCGATCGTGGTGTCTCTTGCAGGCGTGCTCATTCCTTTCGGTGTCGGATGCGGCATATCCGTGGCCCTATATCATAATTTCATCGACCCATCCAAGAGTTTCAATTATTTCATGCTCTTCGTCGGTGTCTCGTTCTCCATCACGGCTTTCCCGGTCCTTTGTCGTATTCTCTCGGCCCTGAAACTTCTCGACACTACGGTCGGCCTTATCGTGCTCTCTGCAGGTGTTGCCAACGACGTGATCGGCTGGAGTCTTCTCGCTCTGGCCGTCGCATTAGTGAATGCGACATCAGGCCTCACAGCATTGTGGACGTTCCTCGTCTGCGTTGCGTTCACCCTCTTGTTGCTCTTCCCGACCAGATGGGGGTTACTTTGGCTGGCTAGGAAAACAGGGAGCACTACTCGCGGACCCACGATGCCTTACATGACAGTGGTTATCCTTATCCTCTGGGGTGCTGCGTTCTTTACTGACATCGTCGGAGTGAATGCGATCTTTGGTGCGTTTGCATCGGGTGGATCTCTATTCGCTGCATTTAATCACAATTTTTTCGCCGTACAGGTGCCTTCATTGTCGGCGTAATCGTCCCTCGGGAAGGTGGTGTAGCAATTGCGTTCGTGGAAAAGCTCGAAGACATGGTCTCTATCATCTTTCTCCCCCTTGTGAGTACGATCTCAAATACGACTGTCGCCACAACTCTCATGTGCTGTACAGTACTTCACGATTTCCGGTCTGAACACAAATTTGGGATTAATCAACACTGGTGTGTCTGCTTCCAGAGCGTATGATCCCGTTTACTGAGAGACATCGCCAGGCACCGCATGGGGATTTGTCTTTGCGATCGCAACCCTCGACTTCACTGGCAAGTTCACGGGTTGCTGCCTTTCTTCCAGGGCCCTTGGGTTCAAATGGCGTGAGGCTGCTACAGTTGGTTCTCTCATGTCCTGTAAAGGGTGAGTTTCCTGATTGAACTTCGCGCGTCGACTATGTTTAAATGGCTCCACAGTTTGGTGGAACTGATCGTGTTGAACGTCGGATTGTCGGCGGGAATCCTCACCCGACAAGTGTTCTCCATGTTTGTTTTGGAGGCGTTGATCCTGACCTTCATGACGACACCGCTCGTCAACTTACTGTATCCGCCTCGCCATCGTATCCTTGTGCATGGCCCCGGTGCTGAAGACGTCACAGAAAAAGGCGACAGCGACGAAGCAGTAATACGGAGCAAAGTTTCTCAAACCGGTGCGGAACAGGCGTGGCGTAACCGGTTTTCAGTCGTCCTCGACGAATTCTACAACATGCCTGGCATCATGGCACTCACGAAACTTGTCCTACCTCCTACTTCGGAAGACGCGTCTGGCGTTAGCACAGAGGAAACCTCTGTGCATGCACTTCGCCTCATGGAGCTGTCAGAACGTACATCGTCTATGATCAAGTCCTCCATGACAGAAACCCTGATTAGCACCGATCCTCTCGTCGGTGTCTTCAAAATGTTTGCAGAACAGAGTGACCTGCCTGTCTCTGCTTCGCTATCTGTCGTATCACACGATGATTGGGCTCTAGCGGTGGCTGACCATGCCAAGAGAAACGGCTCGCAGCTCCTCCTCCTTCCTTGGATTCCCCCTTCGTCTGGTCCTGCACTCGATCATAACGAATCGGGTCCACCACAGTCACACAACCCTTTCGATACATTCTTTGGAATGTCCAAGGACAATTCCGCGTCGACACTTCATTCCTACTTTATTCGCAGCGTATTTCGGCAGAGCAGGACTGACATTGCTCTTTTCGTCGGCTTGGGAGACAATGCAGGCACGAACGGTCCACAGCACATCCTCTTCCCATTCTTTGGTGGTCCGGACGATAGGCTTGCACTCGAGTTTGTGGTGCAGTTATGTACGAACCCGAGGATAAGTGCGACGGCGCTTAGAGTTGGAAAGTGGACAGGGAAGGCTTCTCTTGAAAGACCGGAGTCGACCTTGTCTGATATGAAAGACTCGAAATATGGACCTTCCCTCAGTTTGGTTCGTGCATCTCTCGCTCACTCAATTTGGTCACACACTGACCCCAGTTTTGTTGTTCCGTTATCAGTCTAACGCCTTCCCCGATACGGTCTATGGGAAGCCAAATACGGCACTCGCCTTACAGTCGGAGACGGCGGATGACTTGGCGTGGTCCCGGTTCTCGTCGCCGACGTTTGAGAAAGACACGCACCAACAATTACGCTCTGCACTTTCTAGGATCGAGTTCACGGACCATTCAAGCCCCTTACCCTTGCACTCACTCGCCGAGCGCACGAATGAATTCCGGGAAACACACAGGCGTCTACTTGTCGTCGTCGGGCGCTCCAAACGTCTTACCAAAGCTAGCGTTCATCCAGAACTGAAACAAATCGTCGAGGAACACGGTCGACAGGGGTATGACATGGTGAGGAATACGATCGGAGACGTGGCGACATCGTTGGTCATCGCTGGATCGCAGAATGCGATCGTGGTGTTGCAGGCTACCAATGCGAACGAGTCGATTTTGGAAGTGTAAATCTAATGGGGACGAGTGGATCTTGCATTTGTACTATATTGTGAACATACTGCATGTTGTGGCTTTTTTTTATACACCACGGATATGTGCACTGTAATTTAGAGTCATTGGTTCGAGTATACATGATCGATTGATCATCGTCGCCTTGCTTCTCTTCTGCCGCTCGAAGGGATAGAAGAAGGATCGACAACCCCCCTTCGTTGATGCACAACTACCTCAACTTCTTGCAATCTGCCGCACGAGTCCGACTCTTTCCTCGGTGACGGTGCTGAAGTTCCCACTGACGCTGGTGAATTCACCAAGGTCGACTTTGCCCACGTTCATCCCGGGCCGTTCGGACCAACGACCCCCCGGGCCGCGACAAGGGCCATACCCGCCCGTCAGTGAAAAACAAGGACCATAACTTGTCTGAATTACCTCGACCAAGGGGATCGACTCACTCTCTCAGGACCAACGACCAAGGAACGACCAACAGCTCCCAGTTGGCGCGTAGTCGTTGACGATGGCTGCTCTCCGTAAACTGTTGTTCTCTCGGCGTACACTCGCATATGCCACTGCCTCCGTGATCGGTGTCGCTGGTGGTGGATATCATTACCTCAATTCTGGTCCTGCCTATCCAACTTCGACGAGGGAGACCCGTCGCCCACCTCCACCATGGACTCCACCTCCTCGGCAGGCTATGTTAGATGCCCTCAAGCGGAGCAGTGATGATCCAGAGGAAGAATTCGATTTATTGATAGTCGGAGGAGGAGCGACGGGTGCTGGTGTAGCTGTCGATGCTGCAAGCAGAGGTCTCAAAGTCGCACTGGTGGAACGAAGTGATTTTAGTTCCGGTGAGTCGTTTACGTATTGGAGGCGTTAGCTTGAGTTTTGAGATATGCCTATGCCTCTGACAAGGTACATCATCCAAATCGACGAAACTCGTTCATGGTGGTGTTCGGTATCTCCAGAAGGCGGTCATGGAGCTCGACTATGAGCAATACAAGCTCGTACGCGAAGCGTTGCATGAAAGAAAGTTATTCCTGCAAACTGCTCCCTATCTGTCACATATGCTTCCCATCATGCTACCCTTGTACAAGTATGTTTTTCGATGCTTTCATGGATGGATATCCGTACTGAATGGCATTCGAGGTACTGGCAGGTGCCATATTATTACGCAGGATGCAAGATGTACGACGTATTAGCTGGGAAGGAGAACATGGAGAGCTCTTACCTCATGTCGAAAGGTAAAGCTCTTGAGATGTTCCCCATGCTCAAACCCGAAGGTCTCGTCGGTGCTGTCGTGTATTATGATGGTGAGCTTTTTGCATGATCTTCGCTCTTCGCGACTCAGCATTGGTGACCAGGTCAACATAATGATTCACGGATGAACGTCGCACTGATAATGACGGCTGTCAAGCTCGGCGCGACTGTTACCAACTACTGTGGTGTTACAGACCTTCACAAGAACGCTGAGGGTAAGCTTGTTGGGGCCAAGGTCAAGGATGAGCTCACTGGACGGGAGTTCAACGTTCGCGCCAAGGTTCGTTCTTAAATCGTTCGAGGCGAATCGTCTCTGAACTCCACTCAGGGAATCATCAATGCAACGGGTCCATACAGCGACTCGTTACTTTCCCTGAACAACCCTTCACATAAACCCATCGTTCGACCCTCATCTGGTGTTCATATCACGCTTCCTGCTTACTACGCTCCTGCGCGGATGGGCCTTCTTGACCCAGCTACCTCAGATGGACGGGTCATCTTCTTCCTTCCCTGGGAAGGTGGTGTAGTTGCTGGGACAACCGATACTCCCGCGAAAGTAAACGCTCAGGGAGAGGAGGTTGCCCCAGCCGAAGATGATATCCGATGGGTCATCGATGAGGTGCGAGGATACCTCAGTCAGGATATCAAGGTTAGACGTGGGGACGTCCTCAGTGCCTGGTCCGGTTTGCGGCCACTCATCTCCGCCGGAAGTGAAGGTGGAACGGAGGGTTTGGTGAGAAATCACTTGGTGAGGGTGGACGACTCCGGACTTGTCACTATTGCCGGTGGGAAGTGGACGACATATAGGGCGATGGCAGAAGAAACTGTCGACAAAGCTGTCGAAGTGTTTGGGCTCCAAGACAAGGTGAAGAATGGATGCCAGACGGCAGAGTTGAGACTTGTAGGAAGCGATGGATGGAGTCGAAACATGTTCATTGGACTTATCCAAAGGGTAGGTTCGGTATCGTCCACCTTGGCTCGCCAATTCGTTGATCCGTCTTTTTAGTTTGGTTTGGACACGGACGTCGCAAAACAACTCTCGGATAACTATGGTGACCGCGCCTGGACAGTCTGCGCACTTGCTGCACCTACGGGTGAACAATGGCCCTTGCATGGAGTTAGACTTAGCCCAAACTACTCTTACCTCGAGGCTGAAGTCCTCTACGCAACTCGTCATGAATACGCCTGTACGGCCACCGATGTCCTTGCACGTCGTACCCGACTCGCCTTTGTGAACGCTCAAGCAGCACTCGTAGCCCTTCCACGCGTCATTGAAATCATGAGCAAGGAGTTGGGTTGGAGTCGGGCGCGTCAGCGGGAGGAGTACGATCGTGGCGTCAAGTTCTTGGGGAGTATGGGTGCCCCTGGACTTGCCGTGAATGCTAGTCAAGGAAGCGTCCGGCCATGGATACAATGGTTCGAGGGTGGATTCTGGCATCTTATCGCCCTCTCAGGGCTGCCTGTTGCTGCCACTCTCCGTACGGCTTCCTCGCCGGCTCCTGTTTACAGTCGAGCGAAGTTTGAGGCCGGTGAGGCCGATGCGTTGAGAGAACTTTTCAATCATCATGCAGTCGGTCCAGCGGACCCGCAATCCCGAGGTGGTATCGTTCAATCACGTCTACGATTGAAGAAGACCGATATACCAGCTGCATTGAAGGAATTTGCCAGCGAATGGCCTGGCGCCGGTTATGAAGGCTTCCGGGAAGCTGATTACCGGTATGTATTTGCGGATGAAGGGGTCAAGGACCTTGTGGATGTCGATTTCGACGAGTTTGTCGAGGTGAGTTCACCTCGTTTCTGCATGACACAGGAGAGGCTGAGGCGATGATTTGCAGATCTGTGGAAATTTGAAGGATGTATCCATGATCGCTGTAGCTACGGGAGGGAAGACCGAGCGGAAACGGATCCCTGTAGAAAAGAGTGGAGGGGGAGTATAGGTTCGTCCATCGTGATATTGTCTTTAAATTGTCTTGTACATATGCTCTCCGAACACCACCCTACTCATTAGATCTTCTGTGCAATAATTTCCATCCAGCCATTATGTCTAGTACATATGTGTCGTTTTCAAAGTTGTCGATGTAGAGAAACGCGTGCCATTCCCCTCGGGAAGATTGCATGCATCAAATCGCTTCTGGCTATAGCGCCCTTCTTGTTTTCACCGTTTACTGTCACATTTAGACAGAAAACTGTGAAGAGAAGTTGGGGGATGGAGTCTCTTCTCATGGTCAGTGATGCATAGTACTTGTCCAAGCATGGGTCCACCTCGATGCATTCTCCTGGACGACTGCCCTTACCCCACACCGTGTCTGGATCACTACTCGGTTATGAAGAGCTCACCCATTGTCACCCATCGATCATGGGGTCCCTCGAAGGGATGTCTGTCGTTGGATACTTGGGTTGATGCTTGGACTCTTGGCATGAGGCATATAGTGAGCTAATTAACACATATATTACAACTGCCCTTTGGTTCATCCTCCGCGCAAGTGCTGTAGTGCGGTCAAACTAACATATTAAGTTACATGATATCCATGCGATTCTCCAGAAACGTCCTAGTTGCAGGTTAATTTACAGGATACCGTCTACGTATTCCAATAGAGAAGGACCATCTCTTCCGTGCATCGTGGCATACGTGATGCTGAAAGGTGCGATCATAATTTAGCAGCGCGATCTTTCAATTTCGCTTCGTATTCGTCTACTAAGACTCTGCGTAACACCTTGCCAGTTGGAGATTTGGGTATCTATAGCCAGTCGATCGTCGTTAGCCCCTGAAGTAGATGCACTGGACGAGAATAACCAAAGAACAGAACTTGCCTGGTTCACGATACCGATGCCACCTCTTAGCCATTTGTACCTGCTCAATGCCTCGCGGACCCATGCATCGAGCTTTGCAACGGTCTCTTTGGAGCCAAACGTCTTGCCATTGGCCGACAGGACAATCCATGCACGAGGGATGCGCTCGTCGACCGTTCGCCCTCCGCTGACGCCAGCAACGGTTACATCGACGATGAGGCTCCCGGGATGACTGAGGAGAGTTTGCTCGATTTCCAAAGGTGATACTTGCATTCCTGAAACCTTGAGGGTATCCTGCCGTCAACATATCAGTCCCCGTGTCAAAAGATGCTCATGAAAAATCATTTTCTTTTACCTTTGCTCTGTCCTCGTAGCTTTAAAAAAGAGGTGTGTCAGTCCATCAAATTCTAACGCCACCAGATTGTGGATACGTACTAGAGAACCCCGTCTCCGTCTATCCGGATGCGATCCCCTGTGTGTAGCCACCCATCCTTGAAGGTATCTTCAGTAGCTTTTGGATTCTTCCAATAGCCAAGGGCGACAGAGCCAGAGCGGATATGTAGCTCTCCAGGTTCATTAGTACTTGCAAGACTGCCATCTTCTCGCATGACACGGGCTTCCACCCCGGGTAGAAGCATTCCAATAGACCCGGGGACATTCTTGGCTCGCCCCTCCAGTATGCCAGGGATGGGCTTCATTGAAGCGGAGAGTGTCTGGGGGTATTGCAATCAACATCTCGTTAACAAATGGAGTAGATAGGAACAGTACACATTCCGACATCCCATAACCTGTCACACATATCAGCATACTGATAGCGAGGGAGCACTGGAAGTCACCCACCTTCGTTTACCCGCATCACACCGGGAAATCGGGAGCGCAATCGGTCCGCAAGCGACACAGGGAGATAGGCCGCCCCGCAGTGCAGTCCTTGGACTGAGCTAAAATCTGCAGTTGTGAACCTGGGATGGTGTACAATCTGGTGTACGAGAGATGGGACTAGGTATATGGTCGTAACGTGGTATCTTTGTAAAATGAAACTGTAAGGAAGGACGGAAAGACGTGCAGGAAAGGGGAATACGTACATCGGAATCAAATCTAGAAATACATCAACGTCCCATTTAGGGAGGATCAGGAGCGTTGTCGGGGCGAAGAAACATCTAAATGCGAGGATGTGGAGTCCGTATGTGTGATGTATAGGTAACACATTGAATGTAACGTTTATGCCTCCTGGACCGTTCCATACTGTAGGCTTTGGTGGGGTTGATGTCAACGACTTCGCTCGAATAAAATATGAGACACATACGGGTTCCACTTTAAGTATTTCTGCGGTCATCACGAAAATTTGACAGAGTGAATCAATTATGTTTCCATGCGAAATCATGACAGCTGATAAGTCAGAGGTAACGTCAGCAAAATGCTCATTGATCGGAACCCGTCAGCCACTGTGAGCATATCCCGAGGACACCACAATCAACTCGGGTCTCAAGCGTGTACATGGTTGATGGAATGAGCAGGGAAGCGAAACGTACCTTTCGGAAGTCCACTTGTTCCGCTCGAGAAGACCAGATATGCCAACGTATCGCGCTGAGCCTGCCGTATCGGCAAGCGTGGTATCTTGTTGCTTCGAGCAAGGTTGACAAGATCACCAAAGCTGGTGTGACCTTGGGCCCCCCCTTCTAAAATGTATATGCAGTCTTCTGGGAGGCCAGAAGTGAGTGCGAGAGGTAGCAGCGTGGGGGTCACAAATAAGCGTGTAGCACCCGCGAGCTTGAAGATGTGCTGAAACTCGAAAGGAGTCGAATATGACGAGAACATAGCGAACGGAACCGTTATCACCAGTAGCGAGTGAAGTAGGGCTACGCAGTCCTGCAGCAATCCGTTCAATTGAAGCCCATGTTCATGGAATGAAACGGTACCATAGAGTTCTCGCTAAGGACGCCGACGATTTCATCGTTTTCTGGGCGGAGTCCTAGACCGCCGTCCTTAACATCGCTTCCCAACGCCGTTGCACCATCCCGCACCCTCTCCAAGAACTGCCGAAACGACCGCGTTGCACCGGTGAGTCCATTTACGTGCAATGGGTAGTCTGGCCATTCCGCTTGGTCCGGTCGGTGGAAGAGTACATTGTGCACATTCTGAGGGGGGATATCGGGGAGGGGGGGGAAGAGTGATTTGTGGTACATGATGACCCTCTGAGTAAGAGCTAGACGGTCACTCTGATCACAGGAGTCCGTGCTTTTATATTGACTTGCATAATTGCATTGCTGCCGGGTGCGCGGTTTTGTTTTTGGCGCCGCAGTAGCCGGACCTTGGGAGTTCTGTCATGAAGGTATCACCTGAAAAGCTCTCGGTCTCACACATATCTGCGAATGTTGGGCTAGTCGATGTCAAGGTCCAGTAACATCAGCAGCTGATGCACGCGGATCATACGGGCACTCATAGTCACCGGAGACGCCACTGACTAGACTTTTGTAGTTGAATCTTCCGGACCACGATATGGCGAATCTGGCATCCACATCTGCTTGAACTTTGAAACCTCATGGGGAAACGAAAGATATGAGTCCGGCGCGAGTCTAGAGGATAGTCCAGTGTCGATTCTGATCACTCAGCTCGCTCGCATCATCCATCAACACTTACACCGGGTGTCGTGACCTCGGAAATGCTCACTGAACCGCGGATTGTAAAGAGGTGAGTGATAAATTGGAATGAGTCTTAACGCGATCCTGTATTTGACTTGAATAACACCATTCGGCCCTTGGCAATCTCCGGCAATAGAGCGGACATTCTCAAGAACCGCGCTCAGAAGAGGCCAGCGAAGTAAACCCCCGGAGCAAACCCCAGCTGGGGATGGCGAACGAGGCGATCCGGATCTTGGCCATTGAAGGCACGTCGCATTGAATGGCCGAGAGTAAACCACGTATAGTTTTCAATCCGTTCGACCTTACTCAAGGTAATGGTTACCTCATGTCTGCGGACGCGGGCCGCTACTCCTTGCTGATTAGGGTATCTTTTCCTCCGGCTATCCGGACGAGGATACGATTCTTTCCCAAAAGGAACTTGGTTGATTCACTGGTCGACCAACGATTTTCATTCTACTACAGCTTTTCATTCCCGTACATCCCGCATATTCATTTTTCAAACGCAGCTTAACACTCTGCATCTCCGAACTTACATTACACCGAGCCTCTGTCGTGGTAGGCCATGGTGACCAATCCAGGTTGCTGAGCTAGCAGAATCGACAGCCTTTGGGACCTGAACCCACGTCTCAAGGTAGGTTGTCACTGGTTGTCAGATTAATATTAATATATGCCACCCACACAGTCGCGCTGGGTCTACCTGAATCTCTAGATCAGCCAACCCCCTAGAAGTTTGAGCTCACAGGCCCCACAATGATAGCTGTGTGGCTGCTTCGTGCACCTGTTCAGTAACCTAATTCTATCTTTTCGATCTCGTATCGCGTCAAAGTTCCATCGCACTCGGCCTCAGACTATCACTCAGGCACTGAGTGCGCGAGGGTGACGCATTTGAAACAGACTCACGAGTCGCTTGTTGACAAAACTGGAGTGATTGATAAGGAGACACAAACAAATCTAGTATTTGGCCAGGATGTTGGTGAAACCGTGCGGCGCATGGGGAAAGGAAGCAGTACGGCAGGTCTGGGGAAACTTATGCAGATAACGAGTTGACGTTTCGTTGGTCCGTGTTTCGGATAGTTATCCCCGGGGGGCGGGCCCGTTCAAAGGAGCAAAATTAGATTCGGATCCAAATTGCAAGTCATATGGGTCAGCGCTTCAGCCTTCGCACATTGGCTCATCTGTCGGTCGGGCGGCATGGCAAGCTGGAAAGCAATGGGCTCTACTCGGTTGTGATAGCATCGAGGAAAGGTTTATTGCCGGTGTCCTCGACGTAGGTGAACAACTCCGATCATCACGGACTACACACGAAGACCGGAGGCGTCAGTCTGACGTGCACTCGGAGCAACCCCAAATATTCATGGCTCCAAGATGCTTGTTGAGAAAGCGATACTCGTCACGAATTCCGCTTGCTTGAGATCCACAGAGCTATACGTCTACCATTCAAGTTGTAGTACTGTATGGTGTTGTCGTGATACAAATTCGATACGTAGTCAAGCCAACCGAGTCTAAAATTGAGCCTTAGCCAGGCACGAGGCGCAAACACGGGGCGGCCAGCGTATTACTTCACAAGACTTTTCTTCGCAGTCTTAGGGTTGACCTACACAACATATGTCTTCCGGTTCTCGGATTCGCTAATACCTAACGACAACACAATCACTAACCTGCAACCCGGACCTCCTCTAACCTCCAATAATCCGTGTTCAGCATGCCCCCCAACCTGAAACAGAGGCTTGCGGCACTCTCTTTGGCCCCCTCTTCTCCTTCTTCACCTCTGAGTTCCGCAAACCTGAGGAAACAGTTTCAGCCCCCGTGGAAGCGAGGATCCCCGGATGCAAGCGGAAACGAACCGGATGCGCGCACCAGAGCGCAAGATATCATGGACAAGGTCATATTCCAGGCTGGCGTAGACTACGAGTAAGAGCCTATGCTCTCGAAGTTTGAAATAAATTATCCTGAATCATATGTTTAGGACGAGACCCATGTATGTTTCAATGCACCGGTTCAACAGAACTGACTGATTACATTGAGCCACAGGGTAATTATCAGTGCTTCAGCCCTTCCTGATCCCCACGAAGTGTCGTACGATATGCTGTTGTCGTACGTTGCCTTACTGTTAACGTTGTTAAATGGGAATGTTGACCAAATGATTTAGTCGCATTTTGTCGTATCTCGATCTTTATGGTGCGTCTGCGGCAACTCGTGCGGGTTGGTTACTCATTTCTGGCAGTCGAATCCGACTATACAGTAGTATTCTTCGCGGCTGGGGCACGACATGCTCCCAACTGGAATTGGGTCTGGAAAGCATACCGTAGCCTCAGTCGGAAGTACCGGAAGAACTTGAAACGCTTGGTGAGGCTTGGAGTGATGGACATTTTACTTTCAAGCTGACATATTGTCCAGTATATTGTACATTCCTCCTTCTTCTCCAAGAGTATGTGCTTCCTTGGTATCCACTCCGTGTTCATTTGAACTCATGACTCATAGTGTTATTTTCCTTGGCTGGTGCCATCATAAGGTTTGCATTTTTCTCCGGGGTTACTTGCCCAGAGCGTCTGCTAAACCGTTTGCAGTCCAAAATTCTTCCGTAAACTTGTCTACATCAATACCTTGTCCGACCTTGCGCACCATGTTCCACTAACGCAGATAGACCTGCCACCAGCAGCCTATCAGTATGTTTCTCCTCTTGTCTCGTCTGCGACTGGGAACTAATATGTCATGTTAGGGAGAATCTGAAGTATGAGAGGCAGATCAATCTGCCCATACCCATCCGTGCTAGTGTGTTTGGGGTACCGCTTGAAGATCTCATGGGCTGCGACGGAGAGAAGGGCGGTATCCCCCGCGTGGTCAAAGATGCAATTCAATACATTCGAGAATGTGGTGAGCATGAAGTCACCAATCGCATTTACAGTTCCCGGAAATCTTGTTGACAGGCATGAATGAGGAGGGGTTGTTTAGACGATCACCTAGCTCTGCCTTGCTCAAGCAAGTGCAGCAGGCTTATGACAGAGGTATGGCACTCTTTGGATGCAGAGCAACCTCTCACATTCAACGTAACTTAGGCCAAGTTGTCTCGCTCGGGACTTTCGATGATCCATACCTTGCCTCCGTGTTGATTAAAAAATATCTGCGCGATCTTCCTACCCCACCGTTCTCCGAATCACTTTATCCCGTCATCCGACAATGTCCCGCAGTTTCAAGCAATTTTTCAGACATGGCAACTGTTACATACATTCGTGATACCCTCCTGCCGCGGCTCATGCCATGCGTATACATCCTCCTGAGCCATATCATACGTGAGACCATCGATGAAGTTGTACGCATGTTGTACTGACGTATCCTGTTCTAGACCTCCTCCACGAGGTATCGTTACACTCCTCGACCAATCGCATGGACGCACATAACCTTGCTATTGTGGTCTGCCCCAACCTTGTCAAGGGTTCAAACCCAATGAAAGACGTTATGATGTGCGCAGTTCCTGGGGGTCCTTCCTTGACGAATGGCTCCCCTTCGCTATCGTCTTCCACGACATTGCGGTCATTATCCGCCTCGACGGCTACTCTGGCATCAGATTCGTCGTCGGAAGAGGGAACTACCCTTGGCGCTGTGATCAAGCTTTGCATTCAACGATACTACGAGGTTTTCGACGAGATTAGAGATCGTTCTGAACCTGCACCTGCCTCTAGACACCTCTCACGGTCTCCTTCTCCACCATCCTTCGCCAATTCATCGACATCGTTGTCAAAACCGCCTCGACCACTATCACTCAACGTAGACGACGAGGATAGCATTGATGATGCTATGCTCGTCATGCCCATCGGCCCTGCTGGGTCCTCCTGGAATCCCAACTCGAGAGAAAGCCGTACATCGAATACCACCATAATGTTGGGCACGGCGAACGGCAGCACCCCCATGTTTCCGTACCAACCTCGTCAGCGCAAAACTCCTATCACCGCTGTGGGCGTCCGTTCCGTTAACGAGGATGGCAATATTTCATACTTTAACGTCGCTTCTCCCAGTCGCGCGCGGTCCACGATTAGCATTGAAAGGCCCGGAAATGGTCTTGGAAATGGCCTTGGTTCCATATCGATTGGGCGGGGAACATTACGGAAGGCGACTGGATCTGGAGTGGAAGCGATGGGTGTTACCGCGGGTGGATTTTTCACCCCGCCGACTTCACCCCCGTTGTCCCCGTTGCCTCATTCAGAATAATCTACGGAGAGTTAATGGATAGGAATGAAGGTATCTTTTGTTATCTCTATCGGATTATTTATTTTGTTTTTGTTTCTCTGTCGAGTAGGGGTTCTGCTTTAGTTGGATACCCACGTAGCTTGTGTTATATCCGTCACTGGGCTGCCAGGCGCTGCCATATCTGACTCATCTCTATGATCCCCACTGCATCGTGGCTTCTGGTGTAAACATAAACGGCGTGAGGCGCAGCGGGCATAGAGGCACCAAAACTGTTACAGCAAGAGATGTATCGCAGATGGCATGAGTGGGGCCAGATATGACTCTAGGAATCAGTAATCACGAGGCAATTGTCTTGAGACTGTCAGCCCGGCCAAGGAGGACGTCAGCACCACTGCAACATATGCCACATCCAAACGCCTGGCGAAAGTAGACGTTGCCGGGTAGTGTCCCGCGACCCAGCGCGGTCACTGTCCGCGCACTGCATTGGCATTGATGGAGAGTGAACACGAGTCCATTGATACCTTACCACCGTGGCGCCATGTACTGTCCTTCAACGGGCTGAGGGAATAAGGTTTCTTTCTAGACGTCTCGCCATGTTTGACTCATCTTGGCTTGGATTAGATACAGTATTTGGAATACCGAAAGGCACACTCACAATTGCGAAGGCGCTGATCCGCCCCCAGGAAGGCCAGGACAGAGACAGTTTGTAAATGGCCCACTCGGCTGAAGTGTTCACGGGTACCTGATGGTGAAAATTGCAAGTAGAAACCTCGGTATCCCACCATCCAAAAACGAATCAGTGGTGCGAATTCGGTATACAAAACAATTGGAAAAGAGTCCCTATGAGGTCTCTCCCCTAGAAAGGAGGGACGATGTCTTCGGAGGGTGCGAGGACCAAGCGTGACCCAAGTTGCAGTATTGGATATCTGGGTCGTCGATCATCACCTAGTTACCAGCATGATCGAAAGCCAGGACGGGTGAGCTGGACAACATCAGTGGACGCATAGGTGGTTATCCATACATACGTGCATGCATGTTGCAAACACTGACGCAGAACCTTGCAGAAATACTTGAAATTGTCCGAGTACTCAGCTGAACACTTGCGAGCAGAACGACTGTCTTCTGCTCATGGACATTGGAATCTGGTAAGTTGGGCCCCTGAGGGAGACTAAGCGCGCGCTGCCAGATCATCCCCGGGCCGGCCCGGGCTTTTAGTAGTGCTGGCAGCAGCAAGCATCGTTTTTGGATAGTGCGCTGCAACCTGCACGGACCTTGAACTTCATTTGATCAGTTTAGCATCGCTGTGGGCAAGATCATATCAATTCCTCCAAGGTTTACATGTTCACACTGCGGACCCCATACCAAAGTGGCGGCAGCGAACAACGACCACTTGAGCTCGGGGACCGGCTCAAGCTTCAACTTGTCAAGTTTCTCTCGACAGCGATACTATTCCATCAACATCCGCTTCACTTTCTACCACCTTTTGAAGTCCACGATTCCTTTCTCTGGGCGTCAGCGCCTCACCTAACCATGCTGAGAACTTGAATTTAATCAAGCTTCAAGCCTCGAGGCTTCTGGCAGTTCCATTCCAATGATCACCCCGTATAGCCCCGTGCATAATTGTTCGCCTCCCCTTCCACACCACTCGTTCGTGTAAAACCGCCTAGCTGCACTTCTTGCTCACGACGCCAGCCCTCTCCAGTAGAGTGTAGGAAGAACAGCGTCTCCGCAATGAGTGACTCTACCGAAAACAGGATCGTACCACACACGCTTCATGATGTTGATTTCAAACTCCAGACAATTGTGCCATCTGCTATTAGGACCCATGCGTTCGAGCCTAAAAGGCATGTCGAAGGATGTTTCTGTTTGAGCTGACTGTCATACCTTGTCGTTAGTCCGTCTGTCGCCAGCACTCTCAAGGGTTTGCAAGACAAGAAATCGTCGAGTCCGGAGGACCGAGAGTAAGTTGACTTCACACAATGCAGACACGTGAGTGGACCCGACTGACTGGGTCACCCAGCCGCCTGCCCAGCGGTTGGGTAAAGATCAAACATCCAGAATCGGGCGTATACTTCTTCAATGAAGAAAAAGTGCGCCAATCATCGTTCTCTTTAGGAGTGAAACACCGACCACAAGTCAGAACCTATGCACTTCGTCAAATGTGCTCAACCCCAAAATATACTCCCTTATCACGCAAACCGTCGACATCCTCCACAGAAGTTCAGCTCTCCAAAATCTGGTCGAAGACCAGGAAGTCGATTTAGTCATCGATTCACGGCTGGTTAAAGGAGCCATGAGAATTACGTACTACTGTGTTTCTCATTCCGAACGGCGTATCTTCTGGCTTGAGGGTATAGGGCACGAAGAAGTCGATATTCCATGCCCATCAAGCACGTGTCAGGAGTCGAAAGGTTTCAGAGCGCATTGTTTGTCTATATTGTCTGATTTGTTGGTATTGTCACTAACTTCTTCAAGGCATCGACGCCCAGTACTGGTGAGGGAATGTCAAATCAGCAACCATATTGCGCACGTTAACTCGGGTCTAGGAAACACTGTGAATTATTCCCAACAACATTCACAATCACCAAAAATGTCACTAGCGATCTCAAGCATATCTTGCTACAAGCTGCAGCAGGTCAATGAGATGGTTTTGTTTCATTTGATCCCAATATGAATGGTTGTTTAGATCGCCTTGTGGCTAAATTTTCCACATCACCGTACACCAAGGAGGATCTGGCATACATGCTAAACGTGATCAAGGAAATCGAAGGTTTGCGTTATGGCTGATAGTCTTGAATCACACTTATGCTTTGTATAAAGCAGATGCTCGAGAAGGGACTAGTCATTCTTCGTGGATCATTGGTACGTGGTCTGGGTTCTTCTGTCAATCCTTGCTCACTTTTGTTATCCAGCAAAGTTTATGTCGCTCTACAGTAAGCTGGTAAAGCGCTGCGTTCCTCCCTTCTCATTGAAATCCCTCCAGACGACGGGGTTCTGCGGAGCTCATATGGCCAAAGAGACGATTATTTCGACATTGATGGTACCCATAGCCTAGGTCCTTATAAACGTTCTTATATCCTAGCCATCCTTGGGCCCTTCTTCTTCAAATCTCCCGACGTGTACGCGGTGGAGTTACACTCTTTCCACGAGAACTTCACTCCAGCGCGCTTCTCGAACTTTGTCCACAAAGTTGATCAGAGCATACGAGATTCCAACCTGCTGGTTCTCTCATCCTCTCTGTTTCGCTGACATATCCTGATACATTTTCCCACAATAGGCCACTGTGCTTCTCAGCACAGATATGGGGTTTCTCGCCTACAGTGACGATGGCAAAACAGGTGGAATTACTGCACCAACGCCAGCGCAGATCGTCGCCTACGTGTCGATCATTTGCAGCGTTGGAAGCATCATTACTGGCCTTGCCATTTTTAAGCAATATCGTGCCAAGGGTGCCGATACTCCTTTGCGAGCGGTAATCTGATTCTTTCTTCCGAATTAAGGGGCCTCACCTCCTCCGTAGGTCATTGTACTGAGGCGTATACTTGAAGAGCCATTTGGCTTGGAAAGGCTTGCTATTATCTGTAGTCTCCCCTACGTGATGTTGATGTGGAGGTATGTTGAGCGACTACCGAACATGAATACAGAGCTGATGTTTGGGTAGCTTGATCGCCTTTGTGGCAGCAATCTGTATCATCCTCTATGATCGCACAGCTATCTGGGCTCGTGTCCCCGTCTCTGTTGCTCTCTTCCTGGTTTGTCTCTGCCTCTTTTTCTGCATGTACACTGCAGGACCCCCAAACAAGGAGGAGAAAAGGTTACAGAAGCGATCCCGCAATGACACTACCTCCTCGTATTTACCAAGGTTTGGTTCCAGTAAGAGTGACAGTTAGCTGGCTTGATGCGCTCATCTCCCACTATCGCTGGACTACCCCTTTGAGTATGCTTCTATGTACACTGGCAGGACCTTTTGTGCTTCTTTCACCCACAGCTGATCTAATGTGACGATATACTTTCAGATTACTTGCATATTTTTGAATCGATCACAGGTCACCGGAGATCCCACCGCGACTTCTGGACGTCGCGCCTCGCACAACGGACGTCCCTTCCGATGATTACCAGTGTGAGTTGAAGCGGTTTGGAACAGTGTAATGGCTCAAACTCGGTCTGTAACGCGCGTGAACAGACCGTGATGTTAGAGGTGAGACGATCCACCCCATGTCGCAGCTATCTTGTCACGAATGCCGAATTATTCGTCCGGGGACTGTATTAAGCCTTTTGTCGACCAGGGCGTGAAGATGCCGATGATAGGGCGTTGGCAGTATTTAGATGGGTGCAGCCAACCTCTGCACCAACCCTCTCTGCTAAACCCAACTGACCTCCAACCGAGCTGGAAGGCTGCGCTTACAGCGGAGGTGGCAATTGGATCGAAAGGGTGGAAACTTCTCCTCGTGGGTCGGTTTGACTGCGGATTCTTATCGTCACGGGCTCTGATGGACTCTTCGAACAATACCGAGCCTACATTTGTTCGCTCTGCCTGTCGTGTTCCCGTCGCCGATGTCTCGAAGACCGTGATCCTGACGCCCTGCTGCAGCTGGGACCGAGTCCATGTCACCTCCTCCTCAGGCTGCTATCGTATCAAAATATACAGCGTGAACAGGACGAGAGCTGCAACGAGGAAGAGACTGGAAAAACCGGCTTATAGAATCTCCGCCAGTGGAAGATCCTGATGAGATGCTAAGTACTACCAGGCGGCGCAGCCGCCGCGCAAGCACCCTCAGCGTGACTCGTTCAATCGAACTGATCATGTTGACATTGTGGTCACAATACGACTTGAACATGTTGGAGAAACAGTCGACCCAAACTGTAACGAAGTATCGATTGAGTACGCAACAAGTTGTCAGTTGTTCCTCTTCCTACACTTTGAAATACATCAACTTCTTCCCTTCTCCCAATGGCATCTCTTCTAAGTCTACGAATCCAGTTCTGGTATATAACCCCTGCCCAGCGACGTTATCACTGGCGACCAGTAATGTCACAACCTTCTGCGGTTCTCCACCCCGGTTTTCGTTCGAGAACTTCACATCGCCGTCTGTCCGCACCCATTCTAAACATGCCTCGACCAATTTCACTCCAATTCCTTTACCCCTATGGTCAGGGTGAACCCACATTGCGAAAAAACCATAAATCGCCCAATTTTCGCCCACGCCGGCCTCCTTGAAAGGGGCGATGATTGAGGGAGGAATGTCCGAAGGGCCCGCTACAGCGGCTGTCCCTATCCATTCACCCTCATCCCCATCCTTCGCATCCTCTTTGGGCTCGGAGTCGTGAGATTTATCAAGCACGGAAGCGATAAATGTCTGCTTGGACCCGGACGCTGAATCGAGCCGCATTCTCCAGTCGTCTTCTGTGAAGGCGACCTCGCGTGCATAGTTTGACGAGAAAACCTGGGGATCAAGCTGGAGAGAGGTGAGTCGGATTGCCTTATATGCGGCGAAGTGGGATGGGGATGCAGGGGACTTGATTGGGAATATTCTGTACATCGTCTGGAGATCTGGGACTAGCTCGAGTTGATTGACTGGTACCCTCGACAGACCACTCTTGTGCATTGGCCCCGTTCAAATAGTAAATGGCAACCAACTTGAATGACTTGACTCACCAAGGCGCTCACCACAAATTGATTCCCCACGGTTCCTACCCGACACTACAGGCTGCGATGATATGCGTCCGTGCCCGTTTTAGCTGATAAGGTTTGATATCATCCACTCCGAGTCACTCTCCTGGACACGAGTGATGATTCCAGACTTCACTAGTTACATGAGACTGAACTTTGCTTCCGTGGAAGCCTGGAGATGCTTGTCCCGAAGCACTCGCCGATACATTCTTGAGAAAGACCCTGATCGAACGGCATCACTTCGTCACACGGGACATTGCATTGTGCAAGGAGCTAGCGAACGGTTCCGCTGACGCTCTGGATCTGCAAAATCGTATGAGCCAACGAAATAGCTGCTTCAACATTTGCTTACCAGACCCATGTTGAATGTTCAAGTTCATAGCGAACATGCCAGCCATCTATCTTGCTCTTATGCTCGGGTTTGTGAGGATGACCGCAAAATTCGGTGTCATAGTATAGCCCGTAGATTGCCCGGAGCACATAAGTACAGCAAACGTTCTCCGTGGATGCTGGTTCCGATATGTTCACCCGATTCCGGGTGGTCGAACAACGGTGTAAACAGTAGAAGGCGGATGATCCTTGAACGTGTTGTTCTAGAGAGATGCCATTCGGCCTGTTCGATTTTTCACGAATGGACCAACACGAACGAGCTCAAGTGGTTAGTAAGGATGCAAACCAAGTGCAAGTCAACGGTATTGCCAAAGTTCGCGTTGTTTACCACGACAAACATTGCGTGGCTAGACTAGACCCCCGTCAATCATACTGGCTACGAGGCTGCATATTGCATATTGTGAACAACCTGAACATTATACGTCCCCAACTCTCCGTGTGCTCAATCGATACTTTATGCCATCATGAGCAAACCAGGACCGAAACCCAAGTCAATGCAGACCCATCACGCGGGTGTCTACAAGGCAGATTCCGTCAAAGTACGCCTCTGATCTCTGCAAGTGATTTCGATTGAGTTGGTCTATAGGATGTGGCAGAATCTCTAGGAATCACGAGTATTCCGGACTCGGTTGCATCTTCGCTAGCTAGCGACGTGGAGTACCGGATACACCAGGTTATCGAGGTGCGGTCCCATCCCAACCTCTTGAAATTGACACGCTCGGTAACTTTCATCCATAGGAAGCCTCTCGCTATATGCGTCATGCACGCAGAACGGTCCTAACCACGGCCGATATCGATCTCGCGTTGCGTACCTTGAACATCGAACCACTATATGGCCACACGCCAAACGCCCCATCCACATTCCGACGCGCACTTCCATTCCCCCACCTTGCATCAGCCGGTTCCGTGTATTTCGTCGAGGATGAAGAGATCGATTTCGATAAGGTACTAAGAGAGGAAAAGATTACTGTTCCCAGGGGCGTAAATTGGATGGCACATTGGCTTGCCGTGGAGGGAGTACAACCTCTTGTACCGGAGAATCCACCAGCTATTCCAAGAGAAGAACCCGGTTCCGCTGGCGCTAAACCACAACAGCCAGGGACCACTGCTCCTACACAGGGCAGACAACAGTCTCAAGCGGCTCAACAAAACCAACTTGTCAAACAAGTTCTTTCAAAAGAACTTCAGCTGTATTACACTAGACTTACATCGTCACTTCTCCCTCCCTCAACATCCGCATCTGATACGGTGAAACGAACCGCCGCACTCGCAAGCCTTCGAACTGATGCCGGTTTGCAAGCGCTCTTGCCATACTTGGTGCGATGGGTAGGCGAGGGAGTTGTGAATGCTCTCCGAGAAGGAACAGAAATGGAACAAGAAGGCAAGACACTTGAGATATTGCTTGACGTCGTAGGTGCAGTCCTCGAGAACACGACGCTATTTATCGAGCCATATGTACGTTTCTGTTCACCTCCTGTCCGCTCGTTGTCATTTTAAGATCCAACTCCGTTCTCAGTTGCACCAAATCCTTCCTGCCATTCTCTCTACACTCCTTCATTCGAGCCTACCTCGATCCCATGCAACACACCTTCGCACAGCGGCCGCACAAACACTTGGCAAAGTATTAACGCAGCACTCGACGACGTATCCATCGCTTTCGCCACGTATCATGAAGACTCTCTTAGTTGCACTTTTGGGTGGTTCAGCATCTCCATCCATACCTAGTTCAGTCGTGGTCAATGGATTTGAGTCCCTTGCTATCACGGATGGTCCGTCAAATGCTGAGCCACGGGGCGCTCCAAAACCTCTAGGCACGCGGGAAGGTGCGATTCGCGGGCTTGTCGGCATCGGGAAAGAAGCAGTACGGAAAGGTGTGCTTCAGGGCGGGGGTGCTCGCATCGTTGGAGAGGAATGTATTGCCTCGAGTGGCGAGGGAGTTGATGGAGTCGTTGATGCAGTGATGGTATGCTTCAAACTTGCCTTCCAATTGCCGTTTGCTAAATTTCGACCCACCAGGTGGCCCTTCAGACGCTTTCTCCGATCTCCGATATGCCAGAGTCACTTGATTCCAGCCAGCAACAGCACGTCAAGTTGATTGCACAGTTGCATGAGATTCTTGGAGACTTCTTCGCGGAAAAGATAATCAGTCGGGGTGACCAATCCTGGGCTGCAGGGATCGTTGAAAGTGTCCGTGGTTGAGTTGGGCGACGGATCGGACTGCGTGTACATCACAATATTTGCCGTGCTTTCGTCCCGCGAAGCTCACTGTCAACCAACATGTTGGTATATATATATCAAGAAAACCCTCACTTTCATGACCGTACTATGACGTACTACGGGTATTTACGAGGCATTGCAGAAAGAATTCGGCAAGAGCATGGATGTGCCTTGCGTGTGTACCATGGTTCCCTTGAATAATTGTACTAATAATGTAAAGTGGTTTGTCGAGTGAGGTAGTCATCAGTAGTCGTCCTAAACGTCCAAGATATCCACCAAGTCCGCGATAACGAATATGCTAAAAATGAGGCAGTCGATACGGCATTAGAGACCGGATGTGACTGGTTGCCAGGCTGATCTGCCAGTAAGCGGGCAGTACGTGATGAAGGCTCAGCCAAAGCTTCGTGAATCCTTGTTTCAGTACCTTCATTTCGCCCGATGTAGATGGAACATTCACTCACACTATAAAACCTGCAAGACCGCTTGTCGTCGTCTATCGATTGATAGAGCATGAAGCGGATTCCCGTGTAACCAGAGTATGCAATGAACGACAATGAAGTGAACCAATCAAGATTCCACACGCGGGCGAGACAAATGGCCCATAGCGGAATTCCCAGTGCGACGGATAACCTGGAGGCGAAGGGGAACATGATGGGAAGGGTGCGTCTACCTGTCAGACGATCGCCGGAAACGTCCTTGAAGTCTTGAGCATGCAGAGTCGAAGCAAACACAGCTGTACTTAGCTGGACGGCCAGCTTTGCAGTCTGATCGACATATGAATGATCACATCCTTTGCATTAACTTATAAGCACAACCTGAACATTCAGTGATGAGATCAAGTCGTCACGTACCTGCAAGAAGCGTTCCGCCGAAACCAGCACATCCGTACATGATCGCTGTGAGAGAGTTCTTCAGCCAGAAATGTTCGTCACAGTGAAGTTCGCTGTATAGGACGGTAAGGATTTGTAGTTCCAGGCTGGTGATCAACAGCTGTGTACTGTACGCCGCTGAGACTGCCAGACAGGCGGGAACAAGGATCCAACGGAGGGCCTTAGCATGGCACTCAGAAATTCTCCCGGCGGGGAGTGGGCGGAAGGGTTTGTTGATCCTGTCCTCGTCAGGTGCTTTGACTTGGTTGGCGACGTTGCACGTCAATAAGTGGAGCCACATCCATCCAACTACGTGAATGACGTGGGAGACGTGGCATACGGGGGTAACGGAGAGCGCGAAGAGGGTCTTGGGAGAGAATAAACAAAAAGTTAGATAAGTTGCAATTAAGAACGGAGAACTCACCTGTGGGATGAGTGCTTTCCGGATGTCTGCCTTTGTGAATAGAAAAAGTGTTCGAAGATGGTAGGACGCAGATTGATGGAGAGAGTGCACCGCACCCATGCCAGAAGAGACGACCTGCCAGAGATTCGTCAAGGTCGAAGAAATATAACACGGATGTCTCCAGGGTTGAAGCTAAAGGTCTCGATCATTTATAGCGTGGATCATAACGATATCCGAGCGGCGGAGAGTTGGTAACTAATTGATACGCAGTTGAGGTCGGACGTCACCAAATTGTGGTAAACGGTCACCAAAAAGTATTTCCACACCCTGTGTATCAATGGTAACCGGTAACCAGTCGTTGGTGGCATGTAGGTCCTTTATAACCTGACGTGACACCAGGCGAACAATTTCTTCGTGATGTTTTTGGGAGGGTCGCCAATGCCGTGGTACATGAAATGAGGTACCCTGAACGTCTCTTTGGAGGATTTCTCGACCCTGAGCCAGTAATTATACCGTTATGCGTCATAACGGAAATACTATTGCATCCAGGCCCTGTTCCGCAAACATAAGCCAGATCAGGCTGTAAGGCGTGTTTGACTACTTGGACCCATAACGACTGCTGATTCATTTCAGCATTTTATTCAACCAGACCGCGGCGGACCGACTCAGGGCAACTCCATTGCCTTTACCTCCATATCGAAGTGTTTGGGACTTCCAAAGTCGTTTTCCAGGTCTGATAGACTGTATACACGTCTGTCCACTGTACTGGAGCGATGTGACAACTCCCTTCGAAACAATCACATCGATACGTGCCTTGAAGTCGCCGGGCTTTCCGCTGAGTTCTGCCTCGCGCTCATCAGACATGATAATCTGAGAATGATCAGTCAGAAAACAGGTGACAAGTCTCGGGCGTACATGATCCCACATATCGGAGGAATGCCTTTGCCGAACTACCCGCTACGAGTCCCACAATCGCGGTCCGCCTCTAATACCCCAATGTGATGCAACGGACACGCTATACGTAGTATCACACTAGGGGGTCATCTATCGACCAGCCCACCAACAACCCACTCGTAAGCACCCAGGAAAACTGCACCCCCGGCAGATATCCAGAGTGTCCGTGGAACAATACCAGCGAATAGCGCTTGGGTCCCCTCAGTAACATATATTTGCCGGAAACGAGTCAGTAATGAGGGCATTTGCGAGGAGGAATCCTTCGAAACATAGCACCATTCAGTAAGTGCACGCGAGATAGATAGGAATGAAGTACATACTCGCACATCAAGCATGACTCGTGTTTTGAGAACGTCAAGTGGTGTCGTCGTTGCAGCTGCAAAACCGCCGGCAATACTTCCGCATAACGCTGCCTCTGACACGTGTAGTGGGCGACCGCCCAAAGCACGAGAGAACCGATACTTCAAATACTCATACAAAGGGAATTGAAGCGAAGTAAATGGGATCTACGGAGAAGATGAGCGATGATACGAACTCTCGAAAGATTGCATACTTCACGCATGATTGTGATGCGAAATCCACGGTAAAATCCCGCAATGCCGTCATGTTTCAGGACCATCTTTGCTGCGGCGAGGGAAGACACGGTAGAGCCATAACTCGACGTTTGTGTACGGGTTTTTATCACTTCAGTTGGAACACGGACTAAGCAAGCCGCCTGCAACGTGTCATCAGGATATACAGTAGATACCGAAGACAGCGTACAATTTCTCCCATAGACGCGGAAATCATATGATTAAGGGGGGCCAGCTGCCCGTGCAAGGGCAAAGATTGCTTGGCCATCTCGTATGTCGAGAAGAACATCGCCGCTGTTCCAGTCATCATTAGTGGAACGACAGGCATCGATGATGGGACTCACCTCCCGGAGCGCTGCCCACCACGACACTTCCAACACCCTTGTAAATTCCTTTGAACCCACCAGCCTTTACGAAGCCTTGCGAGGACTGTAGACGCGTCTTGACTGTGTCTATGGGAAAGAAAAGCAAGTCGACAGCTGTACCCGCTGCACCTCCGGCCTAAGAGGAATAAGGGGAGCATTGCGAGTGTTCATGACGAAGTTTGGAAAGGAAAGAACTGGGAAGCGCACAATGAGGGACTGGACGAATGTCGGCTTGCGTTCTGATTCCATTTCGCCCAGCTATTGAGGTCCAGTGGACGAAGTGGAGGTTTGAATACAAGCCAACAAGTTGTCAATGTCAATGTCAAGATCTCGGACGTTTGGTTCTATTTTCTTGAACTGACTCCGATACAGATTCGATCAAATCTGACTCTATCCAGTAGGCCTTTCTGTGCAACAACGTCCTTGAGATCGTTCTCGGAGTCTGCAAGACGTTATGGACGATTCACTCGAAATTCCTCGCCCCCAAGCAGAGATAATCCAAGAGGGAGACGACCATTCATCTGGGGACGAGGATGGTGGTCTGGATTGGACAAGGCTTCCGTGCGTATCCTTCATTCAACAAGTCGGCATGAATGATGTACGTTCAGGCAGGAAGTTTGGTGCCACGGCACGACCAATGATCCCAAAACGCGGCGAGAAAGACTTTGAGCCTGCCGCGGGCGGAGGATCTGGATTACAGCTACATGTCCTTGATCGCTCAAGAGAAGCAATGCTTGACGCACTTCGCGCCGACAGGAGTATTTCTAGGTAAGCTGAGGTTCCTGTTCGTTGCTCACGCACTACCATGGCATTTCAGTAAAACCATAAGCTACGGCATCTGGTATCCGTCCATTGATCGCGTGCATGTGACGACGGCACGCGGTATTCACTTTTCGACTATGGGTCACTCTGTCTCCCAGACAGTACATTCTGGAGGTACAGATGACGAAATACCGGACTCATCATCCAAGCTCCCCAAACGACTTGAACTTCTCCCGGAAGAAGCTCTATATCTCATCGAGCGTGGTGCATTGTTTTGTTATAAATCCATCTCTAATGGCCTCTCGCTCGTGGACATTCCAAACGCTGAAATACAAAGTCCCGGAGCACCGATGTCTGTTCAGCAGGCTTTCGCGGAAATGATTGGCCGCGAGGATGTAACTCTGGAACGCTATCAGGTGGCCCATTTCACTTATGCAGAATCTTCTCTACACCCGTTTGCTCATCTGCTATTTTAACTATGTTTAGGTGTATGCCTATCTGAAGCGCCTTGGCTTTATTCTGATGCGTGCTAAGCCCCCAACGCCCAACTACCCCGCTGCTCCCCCGCTTCCACCTCCTCCTAGTCAACCACGGAGCATCACGCGAGCCCTGGCGTGCTTATTTTCGTGCATTTCCTCTAAATTATTCATTATTGCGCGAGCTTTGAGCAGGACCAACTGGTGGAGGCGACTTCAGCCTCACCGACACAAAACAAGTCGTATGTCTGCCGCTGGTGTTTCCGCTTTCCTCCTGTTCAACTGCTTTGCTTTCATCAGTTGACATATTCAAGGCACTACGATTCATCCCTTGCGGACACAGCGCTCCCTTGCATAATGTGACATCTGAGAGTAGGCTCAACCACTCGGAATCATGCGCGTCGTCACCCTACAAAATATTCTACCACGCGTACAAGCCTTCCACGCCGTTCCGGAAGACGGCCCCCCCTGCACCTGATTTTTATGTCGTCGTCGTGAAGTTAGTTTCCTTGACCCTATGTCTTATACGCCACCCGGAACCCTGGAGCTAATCGTGTTATGCAGTGCACGAACGACGTCTATGCCTTCCTTGCAAGAACTGACTGAACTCTTTGGTGTACTGCCAGAGATGCCCCTCCCGCCACCACGCAAACGTGGTATCCAACCGCCCGGAAAAAAGGATGGCAAATCACAACTTCCTGTCGCTCGTCCAACCCCTCCAGAGAGTATCCCACCTTCGCCGACCAAAGTACCTTTACCTTCAGCACGGCCAACACCCACTTGGTATGCACGGATATGGGCGTTCCTTCGACGCCTCTTCTTTTTACTTCCCTCCTCTCGCACGGGCGCTCCGGCGCAAGCGTCAAAACCTACTTTCATGCCCCCGAGACCGAACCCTTTCCTCGCACTCAAAACAGGAAAGAAGACCGTGGTGATAGCTGTTGTTGATTCTGGTAGTACCAGCTTTTTCAGGTTCGGCGAAGGAGCCTTTGAGGAATGGCCGATGGCTTACTAGTAGCTTGTGTATTCGGATAACATTTCAAGCGAATGTAGGCGAGTTTGAGTTGCCGTTCGAGCCGAGCCGAGGGGCCGTGAAAAGGTCTCGCCTCGTCTGCCGCATCATGTCCCCACAAAGTTGCGTGACATGCGTACACATTGCGTAAGTAGAGACCCGGGCAGTATGGTCGGAAACAGAGGGCCTTGGCAACAATTCGTCTCCGTGAGCCGCATCTTTGATCGTCATGACAGGGACGGCTTCGAATCGCTCTGAAGCGGATCAGATGAAGCCTAAGGTGCGGGTGAGTCTGGACAAATCACGGAGCCGCGGCGGTAGATTATCATATGCATTCAAACCGCGGGCCCGGTCAACTTGAAGAGGAAGATGAACGATGGTTGTCAGAAGGCAACGCTAGGCATGGACCTCCAGACTAGTTAAACATACTTGATCTGTTCTGATCACTTGCTGGTTGAAACCAGCCATAAGTTAATGGGCAAGGAGGAGTGTAAAACCTCTGCTCGTGAAATATCTAGAACATGGTGATCAAGTGGGCTCATGGGCTGGCTTCCATCTAGGAACGATAATGCACTTCAGACACTGCTCTTTAGAGGAAACAGACCGCTGGATGTATGATTGTCGATGGACGCGAAGACGACGAGCATCAGACAACGGTGGAGATATCACTTTGGGAATTGATGAAGGAATACGAGAAGCGTCACGCGTCACCGCTCACCAGCCTACTGGCAGACCACCACCATGAGCCTCTCATCCTTTCTCTTGGGATCCAAATCCTCCGGAAAGAAGACGAAAACGCCCGGGCCAGCGTTGGACACTGAGCTTGACGACATTTTCCGCACTGATGTGTGCTCCAATATTTCTCATTCCAAGTACCTTCTCCTGACTCTAGGGCACGAAGGACCGTCCATCATCCACTGCGAACGACAAACCCGCGATAGAAAAGAAAAAGAAGCGCAGATCTGATGTGTATGCCGATGAACCAGATACTAAGCGGGCAAAACGTTCACTTCCCGAACCTGTCCAAGCCTCTCCATCTCTTCCCTCTCCGCAGGTCGAGAAGAAGAAGAAAAGCCCAAAGAAGCGCGTCAAATTTGCCCCAGAGCCTGCGTCAGTCGAGGGCGATGACCCGGGCCCAGGGGAACAGGAAAGCTCAAAACGTGCTTCTGCCAACGAGTCGAGCTCAGAGCGCTCGGATGAAGACGCAGATCCCTCCAACTTGGTTCACGAGACCCTCCAGAAGAAGAACAGATCTAAATCTGAAAAAGACAAGACTGCGGGCACGAAGTCGAAATACGCACCAGCAGATGAAACCCAGGAAAAACGAGACGTGCGCACGATCTTCATCGGAAACATTACACCTGAAGTAGCGGGGAAGCGCGTACGTGATCTATGTTTTCGTCGACGCCTTCATTGACTCCTCTATCCTTCAGTCTCTACAAAAGCAACTACAGAAGCATATACTAGCTCTTGTTTCGACAGCGAAGATTGAGTCTACCCGATTCCGTTCGGTCGCATTTCAGACACCTACGGCGAAGCTTCCTGATCTTAATGTTGAAGAGAAGAATAGCAAACAGCCTCGAGAGCACGATCGAAATCGTGCCTCCTCGTGGCGTGAGGCACAGGCCGGAGACGAGCCCAAGACGAACGAGAAGAAATTCCTTACACCCAGTCAAAAGAAGAAAATCGCCTTTATCAACCACGAAATCCATTCAAATGCCGACTCTGTGCACGCGTACATCGTCTTTGCTTACCCCCAACCTCCCGAATCAAGACCCGCTAACTTGCCACCACCACCACCTGTTATGGATCCCTTCGAAGCTGCACGTCTGGCCATCGAAATATGCAACGGCACTATGTTTATGGATCGTATGCTCCGAGTTGACGCCGTCGTGAAAAAGTCATCCCGGGAAGGTCCTTCGGATGATGAACTGCCGAGCTCGGCCATCGGAAACCCTAAGCTCACTGTGTTTGTTGGAAATCTCGACTTTGCGAGCAAGGAAGAGGATCTGCGAGTTTTCTTTGAAGGTGTTGTCAGTGTGGAGCGAGGGCCTCCCGAAGTATCTCAAGACGAAGATAAGCCCAACGTCTGGGTCACTCGCGTACGCATGATACGCGACAAGGATACTCAGCTTGGCAAAGGCTTCGCCTACGTGCAATTTGCGGTTCGTGATTCTTTATAAGCGATCACTTGAGATCTGTATTGAAAGTCTCTCCCCAGGACCGAACTTGTGTTGATGAAATTCTTGCTCTCGAACCAAACAAACTCAAGTTCGCAAAGCGGAAACTTCGTGTTCAACGATGCAAAACAATACCCGGTGCACCTCCAGTCAAAAATACTCAGCCTCCCAAGCCCACACGCACCACTGATCGTGTTCCGGTACCACCTGTTCCAAAAGGCGACCCATCTCTTGGCGAGAGACTCGTCAGTTTATCGAAGGAGGAGCGTAAGGAGGCGAAAGCCACGGACCCCGATCGTGTTGCTCGGAGAATGGCCAAGAAGAAAGCGCGAATTGCGCTGGGGAAACAAGGTGTGCCTATGCAGGGGAAAGAACGAGAGAGGGTCCGGAAGCCGGCTACCGCGAAAAAAGTGGGTGGTGCACCACCAAAGAAGACGAGCAAGGGGAGGATACGGAGCGAGAAGAGTGTCGTGAAGAGGAATACGAAGAAATAGAGCTCTCTGACTTGGTCCTTGGGTTCTAACTTAGTTCACCTGCCAGTTGAGACGCTAGTGGAGGGTGAATGACTATCTTCATCCCGACTCTTGGGTCTGCCTACGGGTGACTAAGTTGAGACTAAGTTGATCGAGCTAATACGGACCCTCGACGCGGTTGGTCTGTTGGCACGTCACCAATACCGTACTGCATATCTCTTATCTCCCCTACTCACGTATAACTAAGCGCTGATGACTGTCGAGGTTGGTTTACGCACAGCTGACCCGAGCAACCATGTGGTCACCGAACCGAGAAGGACCTCAGGAAGTTGAACATGTGAGACAAGTTCAAGAGTGTTTCACTTGAACTTCGCCCGGCTTGCTTCACCCGTAGGCTTCTCCTTCCGCAATGTTTATCTGTGGGTTGAGTCTACTGTCGCTGGCGCTCGTCAGTCGAGCGTCGCCCCAGTCAGTCTTAGGCTTCAAACAGCCTACGAGTTATGTCCAGAGCACGTACGCCGCGTCGTACGACGATGGGTTGTTCACCCCGGTTGAGCATCTGAGCACGCTCTCGACCGATAGTTTCACCACCCTCGATCACCCATACTTCCCCAATTACAGCGTCAGGATAAAGAAGTCTGACTTCTGTGACGGAACTGTCAAGTAAGTCGCATTTCGATCCATAATCCGACCTGCCATTTATGAACTCATGTGCACTTCAGTGCTTACACGGGATACATCGATATCGAGGCCAGACACCTCTTCTTCTATTTCTTCGAGAGTCGTAATGATCCTGCCACGGACGACGTCATTTTCTGGACCAATGGCGGTGAGCTTCGATACTAGTCGGGTGATCGTCGTCTCATAAGTTTGCGGCAGGCCCAGGCTGTTCTTCGAGCTTGGGTCTCTTTATGGAACTCGGTCCATGCAGAGCCCTCTCCGGAAATGGCACTACTTATCATCCTGAATCGTGGAATGCGAACGCGAACATCTTCTTTGTCGATCAACCCATCGGTGTCGGTTTTTCATATGCCGATTATGGCGAGAGTGTGGTACGTCCGCATGTCGGTTTCATACGTGACTCCGGGGTACTAGTAATGGCTCGATAGAGTACCACAGAAGAGGCTGCGAAAGACATTGCCGCCTTCGTGGCTATCTTCTTTGAGAACTTCAGCCAGTTCAAAGGCCGTGCATTCCACATGGCAGGTGAATCATACGGTGTAAGTCTTGACTATCATTGTCACCACTTACCCGGAAATTCAAGCAACTTCTTTTCTTAGGGACGTTACATCCCTGTTTTCGCAGCGGAGGTATATGACCAGAATGCTAAGCTGGTGCAGGCAGGATTGACCCCCATTAATTTGCAATCGGTCATGATTGGTATGTTGGTTCAGTACACGTTCTTTTTGACACGACTGATCCATCTGATCCATGCCTTTTGGTAGGCAACGGCATGACTGACTACTACACTATGACGCCTTCGTATGTCGACATGCAATGCACGGCCGCTTCGGTGTTCCCGATCGCGAGCATCAGGTGAGCGAAATTCGTTGTCTTGCGCCTTCCCTGGGCTCATGCGCCGCAAGCTCGTGCGTGCAGATGAAACAAGCTGTAAGATTGTTTTGCGCCTTCAAGCTTTCACCTGCTGATGTTCGGTCAATAGCTCCCTCGATGTCAGAAATGGACTCTCGAGTCGTGCATCGACCAATATGATGCTTTGGCTTGTGGTGCCGCTCGTGATTTTTGTAACAGCCAAATCAGCGATCGGTTCTTTGCTACTGGTACACGAACCAAAGTCCAAATTTCTGAGCTGCTGCTGACGTGAAGTCGCTAGGTATGAACCCATACGATATCAGCAAGAAGTGTGAGGGTGAGCCTGGTGACCTCTGTTACCCCGTGACGAGGTAAACGGCCTGGTTTACTCTGTAGGTCACTTGTAATGACCCATCTTTCCAGATCCATCACGAAGTTCCTCGACCTTCCTTCCACTCGCACGTTAATCGGTGTTGATCCAGCTATCACCGCGAACTTCAGCTCTTGCAGTGACAAGGTCGGCATTGCGTTTAACAGTGCTCAAGATGAATACCACCCAACGTATACCCACATTTCGGGACTCCTTGAGCGTGGCGTACGAGCGCTCATCTACGTTGGAACGTACGACTGGATCTGTAACTGGATCGGGAACGAGCGTTGGACTCTCAATATGCCCTGGACTGAACAGGAGGCATTTGCGAGTCAACCTCTGAGAGAGTGGGAGGTCGACGGAGAGGTTGCTGGTAAGACGAGGAGTGCTGGTGGACTGACCTTTGCTACGATTGATGGAGCCGGACACATGGTGGGTGTCGTTCATTGCGCTTGCGACGTGGTGTGTGGTATTGACGTACGTGCTAGGTTCCGTATGACAAACCCAAAGAGGCGCTCGCGCTCGTACAGAGGTGGTTGGCGAAGCGAGAGCTCTGAAAGGCCCACTCGTTTCTATAACTTTGGGTTAGATGGAAGTCGGTCTTGGGATTTGCCTGTTCTCGAACGCGAGGCTGTTCAGAACTTGCTAGAAAGGAAGAGCTGTTCTAATCGACCACATGTTTTTTCATACATGAAAGAATTTTTGGATACGCATTCCTCGGAAGCGGGAGTACAATCTATTGTCGTCAGCAAGAGGCGTCGTTGAGGCCGAAGTACCACCGTACGCTCAAGCTTTGATAGAATCAGCGCAGTGCGTGGGCGAGAACGATCGACGAAGGAGAACAGCGTAGATTTCATATGATCTACCGGACGCGGAATTGTCGTAGTGGACAATGGCCAGTATTATTCACGGGCTGCCGTCTGCTCCGAATCGGAAGAACTGGTGAAGAGGGGTAATATTGCAGATCCTTGTGGGCCTCCTCATTCGTCCGGAGGTTGGAATGACCCACAAGGTCGCAAAGCGGGATGACAGGGTGTGTGGGTAAGAACGAAACTTACGAGTAAGGCTTGGCTGGGAGAAAAGTGGTTCCTGGGACATCGTAAATGCGATTCAGATAACGGCGTCGGATCATGGTCTTGGCAACGATACTGGAGATCGATAGTGATTCCTTGAGGTTTTTGACCATAAAGCTTGAGGCCCAGTGAGGCCCTGAGCTTTAGTCCCCAGGAATGCCCTCAGAAAAGTGGTACAACAAGACAGCAGCTCCAACGATTGCCTCAGGGCGACCTGTATTTATCGTGGATGGTCACCCAGGTTGTCAATGGGCGTGGTGTTGTGCCTGAAAGTACGAAACCGAGCCGCCCTCATTACCTTCGTTACCTTGCTAAATTTTTGACCAGGCAACTTTGAGCAAATCTTCCCAGCCCTGCTACCATAAACGTAAGAATTTTGAAGAGCGCGACAGGGCGCGACAGTTATCCGATACGCCTCTCATCATGTTACCTACACTTGACAGGCGGTGGGGGTGGAGATTCGAGCGTATCGAAAGGCTTATAGAAGCCTACGGCTACCTGAGAAGCACCGAATTCGATGCTCCACTGGAGCCAAAGCCATATAAAGGGGATCAGCGATTCAGCAGGTGGGACGTTGTGAACACGAGTTGCATGAATTGGACTACGTACGGTCGGCGCGGCGGTTTTGAGGTTGTGAAATTTTAGTAAAATTATGACGATGTCCGCGAAAGGATAGCTCCGTAAGGCGAGGATAGAACGTGTATAAGTATGTCCTGACTGTTTCGGAACTAAAACTCGATCGCTATAAAACCGAGACTCAGAGCTACTCTCTTACATCTCGTCTTGCTCTCTCGCTCAGCCATTGAAGGCTTCCCTCACCACCGGAAGCGCGCCACCGCCTGCTGACGTAAACGACACAATTTGGGAAGCCCCTCAAAGAGTTTGCCGAGCACACTCAGTAGTTTGTCGTTTACTTTCACCACCAAGTTCACGACCGACCTCGGTGTACAAACTACCGACGCACATCACGACTCTCACTCAATCTTACGAACCCTGCTCACCATCTCGTCGCCATCATGTTGTTTCATCCGGTCAGCATTAATTAACCACCGGCATATCTCACCCATTCATCTTCCCCGTAGATTAGCGCTACAATTCCTCACATAGCGTATGCATGTCTTGGTGGTTTCGTTGTACTGGTCGGTTGCTCTCCCCTTTCAGTCTATCGCAGTCAATTCACCCTCGTTCCAGTTCGGCATGTTTTCACTATTCATTCGTGAAAAGGTGAGCGTATGATGTAAATACCTTGTCAGCAATACTGACAGGCATCAATGGAACAGCTGTACATAGGAGAAGCCTGCTGGGCATTTCTCTTTGGTGTCATCATCGGTAGGCTTCTCCCTCACGTTACCGGAACCTTGACGGAATCATCCATGAATTCAGGTCCGTATGGTGCTGGAGTATTCGACCCTCGGAGTTGGGCCAGTGGTAACGAAGAATTAACGAACACCATCACTCTCGAGCTTACCAGAGTGGTTCTTGCTATCGGTGTGTTCGCTATTGGAGTCGAACTTCCCAAGGCGTATGTTGCTCGTCATTGGAAGAGTTTGTTCTTCCTACTTGTTCCCGTGATGACATGGGTATGTCGTCTTGATCATGCTCCCCATTTTTTTCTCTAATGTCGTTGTGATCAGGGGTGGTTTGTATCTGCAGGCCTAATTTACGCCTTCATACCGGGACTCGATTTCCTATCCAGTCTCGCTGTTGGCGCATGTCTAACACCCACCGACCCCATTCTTGCGGCTGCCGTGGTTGGTGGAAAGTACGCAGACAAGCACGTGCCTGCACATATTCGCCACTTGCTGTCTGCGGAGTGTGGATGCAACGACGGGGCTGCTTATCCCTTCTTGTTCCTAGCGCTCTACCTCGTCTTGGACTCCACGCCGGGTCGTGCGGTCGAAGATTGGTTTCTGCTGCTCTGGCTGTGTATGTCACTCCATTTGTCGTTAGACGTAAGCTGACAGACCTCCAGACCAAATTGGCTTGAGTGTCGTCTTTGGCTCTACTCTTGGCTATGGGTTTCGACATCTCATGAAGTTCTGCCAACGCAACGACCTGATCGACCGTCAGTCGTATGTCGCGCAGTACGTCTCGCTCGCATTTCTCACCATTGGCGTCATGACCATACTCGGATCCGACGATCTCCTGGCCGCATTCTGCTGCGGGACGGCTTTCGCATGGGACGGTTTCTTCAACCGACAGACCGAGGAAGCAGTGTTCAGTTCAGTCATAGATTTGCTGTTCAACGTTGCTTCATTCGTGTATGTAGGTGCCTGGATGCCGTTTGATAGTTTCATCAACCAGACTTTGACCTTGAGCGTCGGGCGCCTTATCATCACGGCTTTGCTCGTCTTGTTGCTCAAACGACTCCCTGTCATGATGGCACTGTACAAATTCATACCCGACGTGAAGACTTTCCGCGAGGCTCTTTTCAGCGGCCATTTCGGTCCTGTCGGCATCGGTAAGTGGTGGCGAATAGCCTTAGCGATGGTACTCATTTGTTCCCGGCGATCACTAGGGGCTGTGTACATTTCCACATACGCAACCGGATACCTTCCCAAGCCCAATAATCCTCCCGCCGACCAAGCAGAGTTCCTTGCAGCCACCATCCAACCAATTGTCGCATTCATTGTACTCTGCAGCGTTGCGATCCATGGACTGTCCATCCCATTCTTCTCTCTCGGACGTCGTGTCCACTCCGTTTCCTCGCGAACTTGGTCCCGTCATGCGGCAGGTCCTGATTGGGCTACCTACGCTCGACATGTCACTCGTGCCGAGGACGTTGTGATCAATCGGGATCTTGACGCGAGTACGATGGAGAAAGGTCAAGCTGGACTCGATGATGAAGAGAAGTCAATAATGGAGAGCAGACGCGCGAGCACTGTCGTCGCCCCCGCAGATACGCAGGATGGCGATTCGATAAAGGCAGTCACCTTGGAAGACGAGGAAACGACGAAGGAGCAAACGCCTCCCGACGGCACTGAGACCCCTGTGGAGTGGAGGGAAGGATCAGATAAGGTTATCGAAAGACGGCAAGGTTCTGGGCGAGAGGTATGTTCCCTATACCTTTTTTTATGCTTTTAGAGGTGTACCTGACTTTTTTTTTCATTTTAGGTAGACATTGAAATCATTCATGATGCTTATAGAGGGGAAGGTTTCCCAAATATTACGACGCGCATCTTTGAGACCGCGCGTTCCTATCTTCATCATACCCGTCACTCTCCAAAGGAAGCTCCCAAGAGTATAGAGCCGGTTGCAGGGAGCGTTGAAGACGCATCCCTTGCTGTGGAGGGGCCGCAAAATGTCTCTTCCGCCGGTGTAGTATCCACCGGCGAAGCCGTCGATGGATCTAGCCAAGTCAGTGTAGAAGGCGAACCCGACGACGACGAAGCTTGGGCCTCTGAAGACAGCGGGGAAGAGACGATTGCCAGCGCTTCGCTCGCCCGATCGTCAAGCGAGCGCAAGAAACGAGCGAGGTCGAGCAAAGGGAAAGCTGTGGTTAGGCAGCCTGGCGTTGGGTTGAGCAAAGGACGCCGACGATCTTCTATCAGCGAGCAGGCTCGCTACTCTCCCCGTGCTCGGCAGCCGTCTTCAGACGTTTCACAGTCGCATTCCCCTCCAAGCGAACCTGTGCAAGCTCCCAGCGATGGACCAGTGGATGTTGACCAACGCGGTCGAAGTCCTCGTCCGGACCGGAAGAGTGGTAGCCTTTCACCTCGTCCATCTGTTCACCATCGAAGGCTGGAATCCCTTCGTCAACTACAGCACTCTCGCGACGCCTCACCTGCCCGCTCTATCCGCTTCGCCGACGAGCAGAGATCCGGCACGAGCACTCCGCGCATTTTCACAACACAAAACGAACCTTGGTTGCCGAGCAATCAAGTAGATGACTCTCCCGTGGATGACGAAGAGGAATCTATGAGAGGAAGGGTCACCTTTGACCTCCCGAAGCCTTGATTTCTGTTCTGCCGGAAAGTATGCTTATATCATCACACCCGATCTTCTTCATACATACTTCTCGACATTCCCCTCAATATACTTAGTTACCACCATCTGTGTCCATAGAGTTTTCCTGCATTCAGTCAAAGGCATATATTTTTCCGCGCTACCAACACCAATCCTATCCCCCCACGATTCTTGCTCTCTTGCATTGTATCGTTTGATTTACATAGGGCTTGATACTGTAGTTATAATTACATCTCCCTCACGTTACACGTTTTCCATGGTTCACATCCCCGAGGAGCATGAGTCTGCCAAGTGAGAGGAGAGTGAACGATAAGATCTTTCCAAGCACGTTCCTGATGCCAGACCACTCGAGAAAGTCGAAGACATACGCCACGAAGACGGCTTGAGCGGGTTTGCTTGCTGATACTATTTCAAATGGAGGGTGGACGCCGTCGACGTACATCGCAGCGCGTAAACCGGACGTGAAGCCGTCTTCATGGAAGCCGTACCCAAGCCATGCGCCTGCATAGAGGATTCCCCTCCGGCCCTGTATGATTCCCATTTGTCTCTGTGATTCGAGAGCCTAAGGTTAAGGGTGCCGACTTGAAACGATCAATGTCGACCCATAGAGAGACGAACGCTCACCTTCGTGTTCAATATAGGGTGATCATATCGGAACCGCGCTGCGACGGTGCCTCGAGCAGGTTCCACAGGAGGGTTTAGGGTTATGAGGACTGGACCGTGCTTGTCCGCAGACAAATGCTGCAAATGGTTCATATTATCTAGGAGCATCGACTGACACTTGAGTTTCACGAGTGACGACGGGAAGAAGCGCATACACGTCCTAGTACACGAGGATCATAAAACAGCTGTTAACATCGTTCAGAGATGACGACTCACAATGAAACTCTCGAACCGACAGCTGGTTCCGTGAACGCGAGATAGTTCCAGCACGACCAAGCTGATTTGCTTTTGGGCATGAGCTTCAGGGTCTGTGTCTCAATACTTGATAAACCCCAAGGATTCTCGCATAGACCCACATTGACATCGGTATGCAGGACGGCCTCGTTTCGATTCCAGTCAAACCGACCCAAGATCGTCTCCTCCTCTGATGTAATCCCATGTCCAGCAGCCTTGAGGAGTGAGAGTGTTGTATCGGAATGGCAAGCCATAATCACGCGATCGAAAACGAGTGATTCGCCACTTGCAGTTGTGACAGTGAGACAGCCCACCGGATTTCCAACAGACACGATGGGAGTCGACAGGTGGAGTTGGCTTGCTGGGAGCTTTGCTAATATGGCGTTTACATAGTTGCGACTGGAGGACGGAATGGGAATTGATATCTTGGCTGTGACAAACACGAAGCCGTACCTTCCGCCTTGGATGGTATACCAGGAAGGCTTACCCGTTACCTGGAGCAGGTGATGGTTGCTCATAAACTTCACCTGAAGACACGCCTCAGTGAGTGGGTACCTAAAATGAAGAATGGCATACCAAAGTCTGGGCAGGGAGCTCCGGCAGACACTTGTTGGCCGGAGTGCTCCAGATGGCAGCGGTCACAGGCTGAAAGGACCAAATGAAGATGGCATATCAAGTCAAGTGTGGAGACTCACGATGAGGTAGTCGTCGCGGAAAGTATCGGAGTAACCCTCTCTCGCGATGTACTCTCCGATAGAAATGTTCTCTATGATGTTGTCATTCACCACGAGCCTTCGAGCGCATGCGTTGAAGCGCAGAATATCGTAGAGTAGCCTCCACATGCTCGGGTCCAGCAGGCGGGACGGTTGACAAAAGATACCAGTCAAACCGTTGCCCGCCCATTCAAACAGACCGCGGTCCCTGGATACACTGAACGTCATCTCGGTAGGCAGGATGGTGATATCGGGGTAACGGCTTAGAAAACGCAGGAAATTCGGAGATGCCGAGGAGTTAAAGACGATCTGGCGAACGGTCAACGACATTAGTATGCAGGTACTCGGGTGACTTACGAAGCCTCTGAAACAAAAGTCAGCTAGAGGACGACTCAATAGTGCAATAGCGAGCCTTACGTGTCCACATCAACCTCCTCGCTGCCGAAGCGATAGTTCACTGTGTTAGCGTGTCCACCAGCGCGATCACCAGCTTCAAACAGGTGAACTTCATGATCACTATATTCGTTCAGAAGCTAGCTATCGGATGAGCAACCCCAAGAAGTTTGCTGTGACTATAAGACGCACCCATGTTGCACCAAGTCCAGAGACACCAGCGCCTACGACTGCAATCTTCATCGCTGGGTAACTTGTTAGCACAGGAGAGAGCTGCAAAACCGCCCACCTCTTTCCATTAAAAGGGACAGAACCAGCGCGACTCCGCCCAGACCGGAGACGCGATCGAGCAAGATAGAAGAAATCGACGATCACCGATTATGGTAGTCTTCTCCCCGCTGTAGCCTGTCAACGTCGGGGCGCGCATCAAAGGTTCAGCGTTCAACGGCATAGCAGCTACGCAGCTTGCAAACTAATACATCTGGAGAAATAGATAAATACAACTTAGGTCCTACCTTCAGGCGACCATCCGGGGTTGTTCACTTCAATTCCCCCAACACCTCCTTCATAAACTCCGTCGACCGTCAGTTCCAAGGTCGGTGTAATAGGGCCGTCTTCCATCGCCCACAAAGCCACTGCAACAGTGCTAGCAAATCCTCAGCTGCGTCCTGAAACAAAGCGAACAGCTCCACTTACTTCTCGCCATTGTAATTGAGAATACCTTGGTGAACAGGGAACTTGTATTGAGGTCTATGAAGCGAATATATAAATACCCTGAGAGTCGGTCGATGTCTAAGCCACACTCACCCGAGGTTTGCCACTCTCTTGCCCATCATCCATCCGTTGACATATAGTTGAGCACGGTACGGCTGGGATGACTGATCAAAGGTGAAAGACATCAAAACATCTAGTTCTTCTGCGACGTCGAGGCTGAACGTGGTCACAAAGAACCCCGCTCCGGCGGTACTGTTGGGAAGGCCAGCAGAAAGCTCTCTTGAACCCCACGACAAAGTGTCGTATCCTGGCAGATGCCAGCCCATCCGCTCGCCGTATAAACCACCCTCATTGAGAACACCCCTGACTTTGTCCGGGAAGCTATTCAAATGTCAGAAGAGGATCTCCGCGTGCTGATGTATACGCACTTCGAGTAGCCTCCAATTTTGCCTTGGACCTTCCACTCGCCAAATTCCCCAGTATTGAGCATGAATCCACGAACCCCACGAGGCGACTTCTCTTCATCAACGTGTGCTGAAGCTGTCATCAGTCGTTGTCCGACATCCGATGACAATAGCATTACCGTCTCCGTTTTGATTCAATCCCATGTTGTCCTGGAGATGTTGTCAGGGGAAAGTCTATGCAGTATGATGCGACTAACCTGGAGGATAGTGATAACGTTGTCCTGGTTGTAAAGCAATGAACCAGGTGGGAAGTAGAACTTTTCGTCAGTCTCTTCCACGATGTTTTTGTTGCTCGTCGAGCTTAGTTGATCGTCTATCCTCAGTATATCACGGGAATCGTTGATGAGGACTTACTTTCCATACGACGTGTCGAGGAAGATATCGTTGACCCAAACACTCGCGGCAAAAGCTGGGAGTGAGACGCCTGATGAGTGTGCTCTTCTGATTGATGGTCTTATGACAAACCTTCACCGCCATTGATAGAAAGGTTGACAGACTTGGTATTCTCAGTAGCATGGAAATGACCGCGCCAAAGCACAATATTTTCACAACTGTCCCCCTTGGTGATTTGTTGCCTCAGGAAAGCTTCAGGGGCTACTCACTACTCATAATCGCAACCATAAAGAACACGACCATCTCCATAGTACGGCTTGAAAGGGATATTAGTCGTCGTGTGATTCGCGATAGTCCAGTCGGCATCTGAGTAGTCGGATAGAATTTCTGGAAAGCTGTTCGCATACTTCCATCCAGTCAAGGGAGGGGCTACAATTCCTGATACCGAGACCAGAGGCGAGATCTGGGCAGAGAATCCACCCTGTAGGGTAGGGGTTTCAGTAGCGACGTCTGCCGCGATAGGTATCCCGTTCCAGGTGACGGCTTTCACAGTGTCCGGGGCAATCACGGTCAACCTGACACTCTCGTTGAGGTCACCACGGATAGCAAGGGTCGTTCCTGAGATGGTGGCGTTCCGTACGAGGTAAGGCCCCCCGATGAGCACGGAAGTATTAGTGCCGTATTGCCAGTAATTCGCAAAGTCGGCGGATTCGTTCGTAGGGATCTCCGGGGACCAGAATGTGCCGGCGGTAGTGGTGTCGCTGTAGAGAATCAACTGCTCACTTGAGTCCCAGACAGTCACAAGACCATCGATGCCAGCAAGGAACGCCACCGTCGTGATACCAGCAGTTGAACTATATGAGACACTGGCAGTCTTTGCCTGCAGGCGAGGAGTGCCTGTGAGGGCAAGTGCGATCTCATGCTCCTGGCTGGGATCACCATATAAGAAAAGGACGTCCCTGGTCCCGATCTTGCCAGCGTAGAGAACCTGAGCTGTAGAATAAAAAACTTTCGAGGATCCAAAGGAGTAGTCTGTCACGATGACTTTCGATTGTCGACCACCCAGAGTGATCGTCGAGACAACCCTTGGGATCTGGAAGGAGCCAGCCGACGTGGTCACATTCAGTTTGAAATTTGTCGTGGCCCTGCATATGTTTGCTCCGATTAGGCTGCTTTCAAATAAACGAATGGCGCGCTCACGTCGACGTGGAATCATTTTGTCTTGCGATGAAGAATGATGTATTCGTGTCGGGATTCGCCAATAAGGTGACAAACGCGGATTGATCCGAGACTGAGACAGCGCCACTAGAGCTGTCGCCAATGTGGTCAGTCTGATAGAATTCTGGAGAGCTGCGCAAGAAAAGCCCTTCGCGCTTGAGTTCAGGGTACTTGAAGGTCAACTCCCGATTCTCAGCAATGGCACTTCCATAGTCATATGACGCTGAAAAATTGTTCAGCCCCAAGAAAGGGGATGTTGAAGTAAACTTACTATATACTCTCGGGAAGGGGAGTCCACCCCATGAGGTACCTCTACAAGGGGATGGTGAGCACTAGTGTTGAGAGATAAGATACGGAATGTATACCCATAGAGCATGTAGTAGTTGATGAGCTTTGCATTTGCAGCCCAAAGATTAAGGTTGAAGACGTTCTCAAAGTCGGCTCCTGTAAGCACGCGACATTGGTCATAGCCTGAATACTACGTCAATGCCCTCGTTCTCGCAATAGATCAAAGATTAAACCTGGTGCGGTAGGACCCCATGCATCGAAAGCACCGCCCTGGAACTAAATCACGGTCACCATGCGCTTCGAGGACAGAAAGGGTGTATGACAAACTTCGGGGATATACCAAGGTTCACTTGGGTTAACACCTGGCAACCATGTGAGCAAACTCAGAATGAGGGAAGAGAAGCAACATACTCTCATGGTAGCTATAGTGACTCGTGACCACCGGACTCCATACCGTAGGATTGGAACAGTCAAACCCTTGGGGGTAAGAATCCAGACTACCGATAAAAGCGAGGGGATTAATCGTTACTCTTACGGGGAAGGCGCAAAAATTACCCATAGATATCTACGGCGCCCTGTAGTATATAGATCAGATGAGATAAAATAGAGATCAAAGTTGCCCACAGTTCCGTTTATCCAACTTGTTGTTTGCCCAGCATCGTTTGCTGTCAAGGGTACCACAATACTAGAGTTGTGGAAGGCATTCTCAAGCTCCGAGAAGTATTCTGCGTGCGTAATTGTCGATTGAGACCATTCATTATCTGTGGAGTTTGGCGGTCAGATGGAGCAACTCTCCTAGAAACATGGTACAAACCAATCTGAATGGCTAAGAACACACATTAGGCGTGCTTTTAAATACAAAACAACGAAGCTAACTTACCAATTACTGGTCCTCCTTGAGTAATTTGGTATGGCACAGTTTCCTTGATGACCCCCTGGATGTAATCTTGCCATGCAGCACTCCAGTCAGTTGCGTTTGTTCTTAGCTCTCCGGCCACTTCTGAAGTTATCCAATGGGCAATTCCTCCCGCAGTTGTTTCGGCATTGATGTACGGGCCTGAAGTGATACTTCAAGAGTACGCTCGCACCCGGAACGAAGTGGCACTTACCAGGTCGAAAAACGATCCATAGGCCGGTCTGCTTCGCAGCTTCAAAGAGTGGCTCCAGGGCACGGTAGTCATTAAAATCAATGACCCCTGGCGCGGGATTGATTAAAGCCATGTGAGTGTAAACACTGATCGCGTTAAATCCTGCGGCCTTGATCTTCTGAAGAATATCAAGCCATAATCCAGGCACTGGCAAGCGGAAAGTGTGAAATTCTCCAGAACTGAGTCGAGTCAATATAATGCGTGCACATCGTGTTAGAATGCACGTACTGAATGAAGATGCGTTGTCCCTTTAATACCAGACTGTACTTGTCCCAAAGAACGTCAGTCGTACGCCCATTTCCAGTGAAGTTCATGGCTGCAACTTCAATACGTTCCTCTGCAGCTTGCGTTTCAAAGACGTCCGCTGAACCGGCAGTGGGGGATGCGAACCATCCCTTAGAGGGCTTGACAGGTAAGACAAGGATACATAGGACCGACAGGGCCGCGGCAAGTATCCAAGATGGTCCACCTCTCTTCTTCTTGGTGCCAGCACTGGTAGCACCACCAAGAGGCAATATATTCTCTTCCGCTTTCGAAAGGGGTATCTTCTTCGTCATCCCACCCCGGCCTGTATCGACATTCATGCTCGCCGTGAGCGGGACTATAGTGTGGTTATCCACGGGACGTTCCGGGCCCATGACGCGTAGTACGAGAACTTATAGAGAGAATTCTGAAGCAGGCCTCCTGTGCACGGTTCGTCAAGGAAGTTTGTGAGCATCATCATCGAGTTGGGTCGCCACTGGCAGCCCGCTCACGTTATGACTGTGTGAAAATCCTCTTACTAGTACGAATTGTGGGGAAGAGCAGATCCAAGTAACTTATATGTAAGGACTTTTAACAAGTCCGAAGCTGAACCTTGGGGAAAGTGTCGAGTGGACAAGTTATACGGGACTAATATTCGCAGCGAATTCTGCTCCGAGATAGTTCTTCGAATTCACTCGTGTCAACCGCGACGAAGTTGACCAACGACTACGTATACGAGTTGAAGTACTTTACATCATGTGGTAATACAGAATTCTCCTTGAAACCCGGTCTACTCGCCTTGACTTCTGGCGCAAAGCACAACAGAGAAAAAGAAACAAAAAGGAGCGTGGTGTCGATGATAGTGAAACAACAAAGTAACGCTCTCAATGAGAGCAAATTTGGAAATCTGACGGGATTCTGTACAGAGGTGATTTTCACCACCCGACGGCATAGATAGGTTTCTGGGGAAGTAATGAGACAATGCACTTCAAAATTTATGCAGAGGCCTACGCACCACCGACCCTTGACTGGAAATCTGAGCAGTCTGTGTTCGTAGCTGTGAATCAGGAGCACAGAACACTGTTGACCATTCACGAACCTCTTGACTCTGGTCAATATAATGTTCCGTCTCGCCTGGTGTGTCTGTGGTGGTTGCCACCATCACTTGCAACGGAAGGCTGAGTGTGCGATTGTGGCGATCTGTGACGATTTGGAATGTTGTTTGCAACTGCTCGCGGTCAGTACCCCGTCCTCGGATGTTTTTGCGCGTGTTGAGCCTGTAGATTATGAGAAACGCATATTTCATGACACCGAATATGGCTGGAACATACGTTGCAATGAATGATATTGCGTATACTAGAGGCAGCGTCAGTCACCGTTTTTTTGGCGCGAGTAGTGATCTCCTTACACTTGCTCAAAATGAAGTAGCAACCCACGAAAATGAAATTCTTCGGTAAAAGGTCGAACTATTGGCAAGGCTCGCGTGAGGGATGCACAGCGAGCTACAGTGAGCACATACAATGATCAGCGTAGTGAAGCTCATCGCACTGCGGCAAGATTGTCAACTAGGTCTCAGAGTTCGCTAAGTCGGAAAACTACCTTGTCAGAACACCAGTATTAACGGCGTATATGGTTAATGTTCTAATAATGGAGTCGGTCCTTCGATTGCGGTATTAGAAATCAAAAAATGCACATGGTAAACAAAGAAAACGTACTTTTCGTAGCTCACCCGCATGCCTTGCAGGTAGTAACACAAAAAGGCGGCAACGGAAATATCATTGATGACACCGAGACCCAGCGAGACACTTCCTATAACCTGAAAGAAGTGCACCCATCAGGAGGTGCTTGAGTGGTGATCTATGAAAACAAACGAACTCGAAGATTTGCAAGCTCAGGCATCGCAGCGAGTTCAAAACTGGGAGTAATATTAGCATTCTCAGCTCAAACGTCACACTGGAAAACGCGAGGGGGATCAGTCACCTTTTCACTGTAAAAGCTACAGGTATTTGAACATTCGTAAGTAATGATGATACTAGCACGGTCGACAGAAAACTCACTGGCAGCAAGACCTGCAATACAGGGAAAAGGCGATAATATTTAGCCGGGCCGGAACAGAAACGGAAACCATGACAACAGCCTACGCACCGAGTTGCCCAAACGTCAACACCAACTGCCCAACAGAATCAGACATCGGAAAAATACGCCCGATGTCAGGACTTACAAGAATTCCCGTGAGCCACCAATTCCCATAACTGACTGAAAGAGCAAATTATGAAAGGTCTCATGGCAAAAATAGTTGGTTTCTTACACCGCCAGACGCGCATCGAGAAGAAGCTATAGAGGGTGTCAAAGTTAGAGGAGGACCAGCGGAATGGCACACTCACAACTTAACAACGGTTGCGGCAAATGCCTAGATAACGAAGGGTTGACATAACTTTACGCCGAGAGAATAGCAGTACTCACCCCGACGATCAGTTGCGACTGAGGCATATCAGGTCAACGACTCTCAAAGTTTAAGATAACAGAAACATACGCACAGGTAGAGACCTAGGTTCTTGTCAGCATGCGAGGAGGAGAGAAAAAGAAACAACACACCAAACCGGTTTAGCAAGGAGGGCAGCTACATTCATGTAGTTTCTGCATTGCATTAGAGGGTGATCAGTTACAAAAGGGAGTAAGGACACACGTTATTGTATAGTGGTACACGCAATGACCGACGAGAGCTTGATGCGTTGTCTCAGTAATCCTAAGGAATGATTTCGTAAACAGTCCGATGCTATGGCAAGAGGCTCGAACCATATCATTGCAACCTAAGCGTCGTTGAAATGACCTTTGGTGAAACAATGCGTGCTTTTGGAAAAGAAACTCACAACTGTCTTATATGCAGCTTTGTCCATAGGATACTGGCGATAATACGAATACACCTGTACGGTGAACATACCGTATAACCTACAAATCGTAAGGAAAGTCTTTCAAAGAATTATTGACACTCACACCGCGGACACGCTGAAGCCGATGAACATGGCGCCGAGGGTGTTGTCGAAGTGGATACCTTGGAGCGGTGACGCCATCGTTTGATTCTTTGGAGCCAAGAATGAACAAGATATGACAGGGACAAGATGAGGATATACCAAAGGAGGGTGCTTCACTGGACAAACAGCGGTTGGCGGTACGATGGTGATATAGGCTGGAGCTGCGAGCAGCCTTCAAGGGCCGGGGAGAAGGCTGACCCGGAGAAGTAAGTTCCTATGCCCTTGGACACTGGAGCGGAGTCTGGCGAAGCAGGGAGAAATATGTGCTGTGTAGTCAGAGCTATCCACTGTCATTTTAACTCTATTAAACAAGCGGGAATGCGCGATGAGCTATATTCATGATAACTTCGCGTCAAAATCAGAGCCATATCGAGACGAACGCTTGCCTCACATCATCTCGGGACGCCTTCCTGCGCCTTCCCATGCGAGCCAACAATAATTCCAGGGGGATTCTATGCAATAAGCCTGCGGGTATCTTTGGTGTCCTCGTGGTCACGTCGCCCAGCCTGGGACGCTGTCACCCCATCTGCGCCGAAACCTCAAATGGATAATGCAATCGGACTCCGTGGACGCAACGTGGTCCCGACTCTGCGCTGTTGGAGCGGTCAATTAGTGGATCCGATCTGTACGGTAACTCGGGTGTGTTCAAGGCTGTTCGTGTTCGTCATGCATCATGTTGAACATGAAGCTGAACAAGCCTGAGTGTGCTGCTAGCTGCCAACCGTGTGCCAACTTCACCGGCAAATAGCGGAGCTTCCCGGACAGAGGCACAAATAAATTGTATATATACCCGGTATGTGACACGCATGTTGGCTTGATGTCTGAATTCGAGCCATACGATATACTACTTATGTATATACACTTGAGACGGCATGTCCTGAAGACAATCAGGAGATTTAATCGACTGGGTATGGAAACTTGGAGCTCGGAACATCAACGTTTCAACGTTCCGTTCCATGCAAAAATGATTTCAGGGAAGTGGAATGGACAAGGTCTCGCCCTACATACGTTTTATCTACTCAAGGCTAGAATTCTGATCTTCCGATCGATGTCAGGCCCGCTAATATACGTCACACCTGTTACTACAGCCTTGGTGGTACCTGAGGCCGGGTGAATCATTAATGCGGACCGACCACTGTTTGCAATAGAGTCCTTGAACGATAATCGATGGCACAGACGAAGAGTTTAGAGGGAGGCACATAACATTATGGCAATCATCCAATTAATACACCGGCGCCAACCCGGAATGGGCTCCACAAAAATGGAAGTAAAGGTCTTTCGAAATGGAGACGAGCCAGACATGGTTACATGGACGTCAATTGAGCTCAGACGCAATGGGAAACTTTCATACGCACATGTCACGAGAACAAACCCTCTTTTGTAAACGGTTTTCGTGTCGAATCTTATTTATATAATCCGAATAAGTTCGATTTCGGTTCGAAAATGAGGTAGTTCGGTGGACTTCGGAATATCGAACTGGAAGTTGTTCAGGATTGGCTTGCTCCTTTCACAGAGTACCCGCGAAAGATCACGCTTTATGTAATGCTATAGCAGAGTTTCTGAGTCCATCACCCGTGAAGCACCAATGAACCTCCACGCACGGTTTGGGATTCGTTTGGCCTGGTACCTTCAGATCTAGAATACAGCAAGACGATAAAGCGATTTATTCCCATCCCGCGAAGGTGACCCTTGTGCCGAGCTTCTTCAGATCCCGAAGACGGTTATATCTCGATAATTTCCATTACGCCCAACGACAACTCCAATCCCCATGTCACTCCGGCTCCGCCTTCGGGACGATGTGATCCACCGGAGGCTCGACGTAATCAGTCCCCACTTCAGCTGTGGTGGCGTTCTTGCCGAAGTCAAGTGGCACAGCGACACGAGTCAGGCCCAGCAAAACTGATTCTCTGACTCGTGGGTTGAAGCTCGCGTCAACACCCGAACCACGCCCAGCCCCTGCGCCGGCCTTGGAACTGGCTGGGAGCTCCGATCGAAGCCCACGCAGAATATGCCCAGGAGTCAGAACGAGCGAAAACTTCTTCGACCTCTTGCCTCGACTGCCTTTTGCGCCAGCCACGGTGGGGGTGGCGCTCGACACAGCCGTTGCGTCGCGTTTTGCAATTTCGATCGCTGATCGAAGTAGGGTAGAGATAAAAGGTTTCAGCGTCGCCGACAGCAAAGCCGCCGGTGCAAGGCGATGTTCGACTTGTTCCCTGCTTGGAAGGAGTGCTGGATGTCCTCGAGTTGGTGGGGACGCGGGAAAGGTAGAGAGACCCAGCCTTGCCACGTTTTTGTGCACAGCAAGGACGAGGTCTGGTGGATTGAGCGTCACCAAGTCGCGTGGTGTATAGCGACAGATCGATAGCGGGAAATTCGGCGCTCGACTCTGCTCCGTGTTTCTTGGGAGTAACTGAGGTGTGTGCACTGCCTGGTTGAGCTCATTTTGCCATGGCGAACCTTTGGTCAGATTAGTGAGAGGGAACATTGCACCATATCGCTGGTCCGCCGCAGAGACAGCAGCACAGGTCCACGGCATCACATCATCTTCGCTCTTAACGTCATATCCAGGATGCAAGCGCTTTTTGATACCGCATACTGGGCAAACTTCTTCACCCGAAATGGGCGTCGCTTCCTTCTCTTTGCCTTTTTTCTTCGGCTCTGGTGGAGGTGCTGATGTGGGAGTTGATGGACGAGAGAAGTGTGAGCCATCCTCAAGAAACATATAGACATCGCCAACCGTGAGTGGTGTTCGTTGAGACGGGGGAAGGGACGCCAGATGGTCAACATAAAGGGAATGCAGCGCGCGAGCACGACCCCACTGTAACAATGACTTCAACGTCAACGGTTAACGGCGGCTCCGGCTCCGGCTACGCACCTCAACAGCCTTTCGTCTCCCAGGAACCAACGCAAGTAACTGTGTGGGGTTAGCGACTAACTTGTACGGGACTTGGACAGTTATCCGTGGTTTCACATCTGGGCTTGCCATAAATTGGGAGCAATTCCGAAGAAGAGAAACGTACCCTTCGCGGTCATAGGTACCCTCGGCAAGAGCGTCTTCAAGACATACTCGTAGTCTACGATAACACAGGAAGTTTAATGTCTTTCCTAGCTGGGAAGAATATGACGCTCACTCTCTTCATTAATTCCAGGAGTGCTCCTCTGTTCTGAGTTAGCTTGCGAGGTGTTAGATTGGGAAGAATCGAATGGAAACTGTCGATCGAGGGATGGCAACGGGGGTGGGTTCCCTTTTGGAGCAGGAAGGAGCTGTGTATTACGGTTCAGCTCGACGTCGAGCAATTGCTCTGAGCCGGCAACTGAGGTAGAGGACTTGAATTGATCGAGCTATCAAAAGGTGGATCAGCTTTAATTTATTTTAATCAGAGCACAAACGCGAATGAAAGATACCTCAACCCAATGTTCTACCTCCATCTTACCGCCGCCGACCCATTCAAAAATGATTTTAGCCATGAAGGGTTCGCTCGCGGTGCCAACCGCTGCGAAAGGCTGCTGTCGAACGCTCAAAAAGATGGGTGACACAGTCTTTGGTGGCACAACTGTAACGCAAGTGAGGAATGATGCTAACGGGAGGGACTGCGAGCATTGTTTAGGTCGAGGAAAGGAAACTGGACAGCAGACCACCAAACTCACATAGGAGGGTGCTGTAATTCCGAGCATCCAACGATACTGATCAGAGGTGCCTAAGTGGGCCCGCCGAGCTGTGCCGGATGAGCATGATGCAATAACCAAAAGTTGACGTCGTCGCACCTTCTGGGAGGAATAAACTACGGTCCTCGAGACGGATGCGTGCCGTGATGTGAAAGCGTGATGCTGTGGTGCCAGCAGGAAGAATGGTGGAATTCGAGACGTCGTTTACTCCTCCGTCCGCTCCTGCGGGTAAATCAACCACAAGGTCGAGATCTTGCCGCGCAGTGCTTCGGTGCGGATAATGCATTCGGAAACCTTTCTCGAGTTGCCTTTCACTTGAGACAATCCCGTCCGTTTGTGAGCTCTTATCGTCGATGGTGGTGATGTCGACAAGTTGACCTTCATCATGAACGTTGATGCACCGGCGCTTAGGTGCGCGACCGAGGAATTGTGCCAGGGCAGGAGAATCTGCATGAAGGCCAAGCGTGCGCGATAGAAGGGTACTTGGGGCAGGGGTCGATTGCTCCAAGGAAGTTTCTGGCGCGAGGAACGCCGACGGAGGGCCGGGTTGGACGCCATCGACGCCTACCGCTCTTTCAAATAGCCTGCGCAGCCCAACAACGCTACCATTCCAGGGCACTTCCACACCTTCTTGATCGTAAGCCTCCCAAGTCTGTTCGTCCGCAGAAACCGGGATTGCGCAGGCGGTAATGCATGCATCGTGACTTGCCCATTCGACACCGTGGGCAAGTCGTGCATGATTGAGCAGTCCCTGGAGCGTAGTGAACTGCGTTCGGCCACAAGTCGGACAGGTCAGGATCGCAAGTTGGCTGTGGGAGGTGCTGGATGGAAACTTGACATACAAACATTTCTTCAGCTGTTGAGACGGTTTTGGGGTTCTGGAAGGACGCGTCTTGGGAGCACGTTGGAGAGCATGTTGATGTGAAACAGAAGGAGCAAATGAACTGGGAGACGGTGGTCCTTCATCTGGCAATCCAGCATCAAAGATAAAGGCTGAGGGCGCCTCGAAGGCGTCAAGAGCATCAAGAGCAGCATCTTGAAAATCGTCCCCCTCTAAAAGCTGTCCTTCCGGTTCTTTGACATTTGAAAGTGCGTCCAACAACTGGAGAGCCCACTGTATGCGACCTTCGATGGTAGACGCAAGACGCTTGCGGATGGCAACCTCCAGGTCGATCTCATTGTGAATGTCGTGAAACATGTCGGGGCTCACAGAGTCTACGGGTCATCTCGGTTGGACCGAAACAGAGAATACTTTGACAAGACGTACCATCCTCACTTGATGAATCGAAGTCATCCTCATCTGAAGTCGTTTGATCTCGTTTTCTTTTGGGCATTCCGAGCTGTGGATGGTCTACATGGCACGATATTGGAGAATAAGTCATGCGTACCCATCTATCCTAACCACAGTCGTTGTGGTAGGAGATTGGTCCAAAGTCCTCAAAGGCTTCAGACCCCTCCTGTGGAGGTCATACACGATAATTATAACTTGAATCCACCCCTGTCGACTACCCGACGTCAAACCGATGTCTCCGTCACGATCCTGTAGCGAAACCACTTTTCTCAGGTTGCTATGGATGGGAATAGCTACCTCAAGAACACATGAAGAATATGTACGCCTGAAGATATCTAATCAAAAGAGGATCCTGTCTCATTTCACGATGTCATTCAGCCGGAACCCGCTTTGTAAACGCGACCCCACGCCAATCCGTGGAACCTACGAGGGGTGAGCTTATAGCAAGTGTAACTCTCAAGTAGACACCTACTGGTCGTATAGAGATAGTGCGCCAGCTGTGCAGTTCCACGCAGAGTGTTGGCAGCCCCATCATGCACAAACGGTTTAAAGATTGAGATTACACATCCGCGCTTACAAGCACGCTGGCACTGAACAAAGCCTTTGCTCCTTCTTTCGCGGCGATCTTTCTAGTAGCATCGATGAAGGGCTTGTATGTATCGGACCCGACGCAAAACGTGCGACTCAGATGGGACCTCATTCGGTGAGAAAATTTCTCACTTTCTCCACGCATGTCATCATCATACGGCGCCGGATGGTGTCCATGGGATAAGACGCAAATGCTGCACCCTACACAACTGTTCAATATATAGCCTCGGGAGTTAGATTTTCCTGACCGTTGTGCAAGCCCAACCGACGACGAAGGGGGCCAAGAAATTGCCCTTCAAGCTTCCCACAAGAAAGGTGTCCCTGGTTATCATAGCCGCCAAAGCTGAACGAGCACCTTAACACACCCTTAGCGCTTCAAGTTTGTGCTGTGAGTGCAAGGAGAACATAAGTTGCACATGCTCTTACTACTTACTACTGCCCTGAGTGCGGCCCCGATCGAGTTTTAAATACTCATTCTAATGTGGGGACATGCAGTGAGTGGAATCATCTTCCATGATAATATGAATGCTCCACGATCACGGCCAGAGCAAGTACTCCTGAGGGTGGTTAGCAGGTGCGTCCATACAACTTTATAGAGTCATTGCTACACAATAAATTTGCTATACGTTCGGCCCCGACAACCTTACCTGCCTTTTGCAGAATGTCAATGTCATACGCCCGAGTTCAAGCCCGATGTTCACGACCGATCCGGCAGAATTGCACGAAGAGGAGGTTGCTTCTCGAGGTAAGCGGCATTCTTCATCATGAAGCTATAGTCGCTACCATCCCCCTAGGCCAAACATATTGTTAGAAAACGCTGAGCGAGGGAACGATGCACTCACAATCATATTCATAGGGAAACCAAGGTCGAACGGAACAACGCTCTCCAGATACTGGATTTGTTCTGGGCTGAGGCCGATCTCCAATGCCTCAAGGTTGGCATTCAAATATTCGACCTTGCGCCCTCCAATAATCGGGAACACATAAGGCGCCTTCTGTATGACGTATGCAATCGCAACCGACGTGATCTGCTTCGCACCGACATCTTTCGCCACTCTCTCTAGCGCTGCGCTCATGATCTTCTCGTTTTCGTTTCGCTCCCATTCTGGACTGAAAGCAGTTCGGCCCTCCTCACCTGATTGACGGCGGCGCTGTTCTTCCTCGTCGGTGCGGAGCTTTCCGCCTGCGAGTACTCCCCATGGAGCCACGGCCATACCTCGGGTTGTTCGTAAACCAACGAGCAGTGACGCTGAAGATTGGGACATACCTTGTGCTTTGCACATGGGAATGATGTCTCGTTCAAAAGAGCGCTCCATAATATTCCAGAGACCCTGGTAAATTACGAAAGGCGTCTTTCCATGGTCACGAGCGTACTGATTTGCCTGGGACACCACCCATGCAGGTGTGTCCGAAACACCCTTGAAATCAGAGGGTTAAATGGGTGAACTTGGACGTTGCCCAGAATGTACCAGGTAGAGAACCTTTCCTTGTTGGACAAGGATATGAAGGCCATTCATCACCTCCTCGATGGAAGTATCCCAATCCCACCAGTGGACATACAAGATGTCTATGTAGGTCGTTCTGAGCTTCTTCAGGCTCGCTTCCGCGCTGACATGCATGGCCTTGACGCTGTCTCCGGTGAATAACACTTTTTGCTTTATGTCAGGCTCATTGCTCACGTAGCACGAGGCATACTTCGTTCAAACAGTAAGCGTGAGCAGAGTGCTACTAGGCAACGGACGAGGCCGACGAACCTTGGTCGCAATGACCAGTTGATCTCTGATTCCACGTTGTTCGACCCATTCACCGATGAACTCTTCAGAAGTCTGGTCCTGGCTACAATAGGGGTTAGGTAAATATATAACCACTGATGCGCAATCCACTCACTAGTTGTTCGCTGTGTCGATGAAATTTCCGCCCGCTTCGTAGAAGGCGTCCAGCAACTTGAAGGAGGACGCTTTATCCATGCTCCCCAAGAATTGTCCCCATTTGTCTCCGATGCTCATTGCACCGAGTTGGATTGGGGAAACATGAACTGAGGCATACGGTGACAAGGCTCGATATCGAGCGAGACGAGAAGTAGGCTTCTCAGCTGGGGCCATAAGAGATGTCATCTTGTTCGTGGTTGGATGAAAGTCGCGATGCGGTACATAGGGGTTACTTCAGGAAAGATATGTGCGTCACGCATTACTATACAATTTCCAAAGTTCCACTTGAAAAGTCATAGTGGCAAGGGTCTAGAAGTAACAAGTCCAAGAGTGCTAGTGCAGTTAATTAAGCAACATGCATTGCTCCATCACGAGATGTTTCACTCAGTTGATTGCCGCATAAGTGTAAGGGGTCGTGGCAAGTCCAACTCGAGCGTTACCGGTGTCGAAGACACTGTACTATGTAGAATCTCTGAAGCTATATAAATCCGTCTGTCGGATGCTGTTGTAAGCCAGAAACGTGCATCCAAGTTTATATATGACGTACTGATGAAGTCAAGACCAGAACCACTCGGAGATCCAAGATCAGAAACGACCAAATAAATTTGGTTCGGCTGACCTCCCAGAACGCTGTTAAGAGCTCGGGGCCAAATTTGGGCGTCAGCCGTGAGTTCGTAGGTAATCTATCGCCGGAGTTATGAGAACTCGAAGGCTGATTGGCACATCCCGGTTCGACGACTTACGTTCGATGCGGGAGAAGTGATCGTGATCGGGACGAAGTTGATTTCACCTGTGTACCTAGTTCGCAGACTAGTTCTCAGGAGGACACGAGGGAGGACTTTCAGATAACTTACTTCTTGTTGTCAGTTCCTCCAAACGTGAACTCGCCGTTCATGACACCTGTAGTCGATGATGGCTCGTAGAAGATGCCCAACGAGTCAGACGAGATCAGACTTTGGGAGTAAAGGTTGTCAGTCACTGTTGGCACCTCGGTGGTGTTCGAAACAGTGCCCTGAGTAAGATCGACTGGGCCAACTCTAATAGTTGCGAATCAATACGCTATTAAATAGTGAGTAGTGCTGGGATACTCGCCCAAGGACACCATCTGCATAGTTGAAGCCTTGGGCAGACGAAGCCACAGCAAGATTGGTTCCGAATTACAAGACTGGAATTCAACGTGACTGTATCAGTATCTGCAAGGTTTGAAGAGCGTTAGTCCAATTCCTGCAAAGGACGATAGAATACCAAAATTCTTCTCCTGACATAGTCCCGGAGCCATAGCTGACATTCTACATTCGAATTAGGTATTCTGCGTAAACAAACGGACAACGGGCAAACGTACCATTGTGTTCCCAGTGTCTTGGCTAGTGTTCGTTGAGTTGTATGGCATATTCACACCGAACCAAGTGTTTGAACTACCTATAGCAATGTGAACTCCCCAAGCCCTTAAGCCAAACCGGGTTTCCATGAAACCTACCAGTATCAATGAGAAGGGTGTGTTGAGTCGGTGGGTTCTCAACGCCAACGTTCATCGTATATGAGACCCTTGAATCTGTCACGTCGATGCTATCACCAGTAGCACTCCCACTGGCACCCGCTGTGGGCACGGTGCTCTATCGGTAGCGCCACTGGTCTTGTGATGATGCTGAGGACGTCTGTGGCTGTACGCCTCTACGAAAAGGCGAGGTCCATGGGACAAAATACCCACGAGGAACTTGGCAGCACGCGCGCGGTCACGTTGGAGTATTTCCTTCGCTCCAGCGGCTGCGCGGAGACGCGTCGCAAAGGGAATGGATGAGATGACGACTCTGGACATGACTGACTCCCCAGTGAAACAACAGACAGAGGATGGAAGAAGTGGTTGGACAATTCTTTGTCTGCGAAAGAACGAGGCTTTTATAGAGCCAAAAAGCTCAGCAACTGGGTCGGGCTTGCTGGTGCCATCAGCCGGTCGTATGATAGACAATGGCCTGAGACAGGCCAGGTTGACAGGACAGCCATGTCAAGGAAGGGAAGCAGATGCGACCGTGAACCCCACCAACAGTGGGATGCCAGGCCAGGCGACAATCAATGGATTGTTTGGCTCGAGAGGACCGCCCAAAATTGTAAACGCAAATGACCCTCTGGGAGGAAAGGCGCCTGTGAAGGGGTTGCTAGGCATCGTGGCGGCCCGCTATTACGTCGTGTACCGCGGTCCGCCATTGTTCCAGGATCTGGCTCCTCAGCCATGAAAGTCACAGGCATGATCGAGGCTCGCGTGATCGGAGCAACAACAGTACTAGTGAGCAAGAGTCACCGCAAACTCTGTGGCGTAGCCTCCCGCTGGTGACAGAACTCTTGGAAATGGGAAAGCAGGGATAGTTACCTGTTCGACGAAGGATCAACGGGTCATTTAGACAGTTGCTTGCCAAAGACATGCGGCAGTGTGCTTGAAGGACAAAAACGTCCGGTCAAGTGAAAAAAGGTTCCGAATGGATCGCACTTCCTTGAACCGTGGAAATCAACAGAACAACCAAGGTGAAGTGACTCACCAGTATCAAAAGATAAGTTGCGGCAAAGTGCGAACTTGATGGCGGGTAAATGCGGGATGAAAGCAACCAACTTGGGTATGTTGAACGAATCAGAACACCGTCGATAAAATAAACTGATTCAAAGTTTCGCAGAATCTCTGGTTCCCTGTCGTCTGTTCACCTCGGCGGGTAGCATCAACGCCATCTGGTCAGCAACTGCAATGCAATACTGATCATCCCTCCATCCCTTCGCGACATCCCCTTGGCCAATTTCAGAAGGTGCTGTCCAAACCTCAACTCTCGCGTTGTGGCGTCCTTCCGGGTCGGTTTGGAAACGAGATTCGGCGAACACGCCCAGCGTGCGATTTGAATGTTTGTCGGATGATGGTATCCTGGCTTTAAACTCGACTGTCATGGTAATGGTGGGGTACCAACTGCCAGGGTAGTATTTCAGTCATATACTGCCTCCACTTGCGAGTACACTCACCCGCTCTTCCCTGCTGAACTACCTGGTTCACCGCGGGGAATAAGATTCGGTAAATTGACAAACGAGTCACAAAAGAATGGAATTGTGGAAGTTACGATCTTGTCGTCCTCGTGAGTTAACTGACTCCAAGCGCCCCACTCGACCCCACCTCCTCCGACCGATTCACTGGTTGTTCTCAGTGGGTGGCTTGGATCGTTATTATGGCCGAGCAAGACGTCATCCACAGCCATCTGTAACTCCATATGTCTCGCCCATGGCGGTTTGACTGCATCATGGGTCACTGTGCTCGGGTGCGAATACAATGGCACACGCCGCGCGTAAGGAGAAGGGGGGGCCAATATCCTGCCAGATTGCGACGGAGAGAGATCACCAAAGATGAGGTGGGCAGTAATTTTGACGTTTCCCTGGAGGTGGACGTTATGTTGGTTTAGTCCAATAAAGGTGAGACACTGACCTTCTGCATCAGTTCCGCAAGAATGTTGGTGAATGTCTTGCCGGATTTCAGTACCTTTACTCGGACTTCGCCGACGCCAGCGTTGGTTGCCCGGAGGTAGTGTGCGCTTACGTGAATGGGGTCTCCATGGTTGGATCCAGCCTGCTCCTGAATGCAAGCTTCTACGATAGTGCCTAACGAATAACCTTGCGGGAATCTCCGTAAGAGTGATAGGATGATTTAAATAAGTTTGTTCTTACCTCCTTGCGGAACACTGCCAATGGACCAGTTGCGATCAAGCTCACAAAGGTAATGGGAGAAGCCGTCGTTTCCTCTAGATTGAAACGTGACGCGGAGAGCTAGTGCGAGCGGAGGCATATGGCAGCAGGAGCGAGACCACGGTACATACAGCCCGCTTGCTTTTGTGTTACCCTGATCAAACCGGTTCTTGCCGAGTAACCGGTCCCGAGGCCATCCCCAATCGAGAGGGGGGCATCCCAACAACGCTAGCGCTAAGTATCTGTGTTGTTTTCAACTCGCTGGAATTGCATTGGAGGTAAGCAAATAAGAGCGGTGATGGCCGACACTTTTGGGATATCTCGGAAGCACGTTAATTGATGTTCTTGATGGCGCTGCTTTGTTGGCTGATAGCGGAATTTAAGTGGGTGAGTCGACAATCTTTGTTCTGACAGAACGCTGATAGGAGGATGCCGATGCAAGCGCAACCTCATTGGGCAAGGACAGTCAGCATTGAATGGATAATGACAGTGTCGAAATGACAGTCAGTTGCAACGTGTTCTCGGTGCGGTTGCGGTGCGACATCCTCGTGGTCGGCGTGACCGACGTGACGGCTACGCGTTTGTCCCACGGGGCCTACGCGTTGTTTACAAGTGTTTGTTCAGTGTTCGAAATGATGAAACCAGGGGTCGACCTAGTTCTGATATTCGGCGTTGGGTGAAGCAGCGGGTGACCAGCTCGTTCAAGTGCACCGTCAAGCCCCGGTCAAGACTCGCATTTATTCTCTATCCATCTTCTCAACTGTACTTGTATCACAAATCTCATCCCAATTTAATATCAGCCGAGACACCGACGACCACTTCGATACCCGACACCGACGACGACAAGGAACACCATGGATTTATCCCAGGAAGTGTTAGATGTGTTCTCTCTCTCTGACCATCTTCTTGCAGAACGTCTCCAATTTGTCAAAGAAGTGAGCGCCCTACTCGTGCCTGCCCACCTAATCAACTGATTGGCTTTAGATTGGCTTCGGGAACTGGGGCAGTGTATGGCTTTGCCGTCCCAAATCATCGTCAGGCAAGGTCAAAGATATGGAGGTCGCAGTGAAGCTCGTTCACCGCTCAAAAACATCCACCACTGCCGCCAGGGTACGCTCATTGTAAGTACGGCTCACCATCATGCTCTGTGCTCTGCTGACCACGGACGCGTTAGATGGAACGAAATGAAGATCGTAAGATCTTTTAAGGAGGACCCCCACCCTTCCATCATCCCCTTTCATTCGTTCATCATCACACCGTCTTATGCACTCATAACTATGTTGGTCTTCGTTCCTGCACATTTCCACTCAACTCACGCGTCTTATCAGGGCATACCTTCCGACCCTCGTTCCTGTTGAGGTGTCTGAACAACGCGCAAAGGAATGGTTTCAATCACTGCTTTCCGGTGTCCATTTTTTGCATACCCGAGGTGTCGTGCACAACGATATCAAGTAAGTGCTCAGCATCTTGGCGCATATATTCACCCATTCATATGCAAACGACTTCAATGTTGACCCCTCCTTTAAGGCCGGCCAATATTCTGCTCTCGCGTGCGAATGTACCTGTTCTGGTAGACTTTGGATTTGCAGAAAAGTACGACCTCAGTTCCCCGAAAGCCTTTCACAGCAACTTGACCTATGGTACACCTGAGGTATGTGAGCAATCCATTATATTAGATTGCTCACAGAACTTTGCTTCCTCTAAAGTACCTCTCTCCCGAACGTGCGCGTGGAATTCCCCATGACACGAGAAAGTCTGATATCTGGTCCCTCGGTGTAACTTTTTTCGAAATTCTTGTTGGACGCACTCCTTTCGAATATGAGGAGGGAGAAGTCTTTGAGAAGAAAGAAGACCTCGAAAGATACTGGGATCGAACTGTGCGTACTTTTTGTCCTCTTCTCAGACTACTCGGTGCTTATTTGTGAAATACCACGACACAGATGCGAGGAAAATGGATCGGAAAATATACCATGTCGCAGCCTGCGGAGCGTTTTCTTAAGCGCATGATCGTCCCTAACGCTGATCTGCGGTGTACAGCCGCGGAAGCAATGGGTGACGCATATTGGGATGTGGTACCGGCACATGCCACTCAGAGCCATAGTAGGTTATCCGTGTATCTATCAAATCAAGCTCTCAAACGCTTCACAGGGAAATCGGCATCGGCAGTTGTCCCGCCCAACGGGCATGGCCGCACACCGTCATTTCTCGATTCGGTCAAGGATTCGTTCAAGGACAAGGAGAAAAGCAAAGAACAATCTTTTTCGCGACTTCTCGACGTTGCTCTTCCCTGGTCAACAACGAGGTCAACGCCTCGATCCTCGGCGTCACGATCAGCGTCTCGCACCGAATCCGCATCGCGTCCAGCGTCCAGGTTGGAGTCCACCCCCAGGTCAGCTTCAAGGACGGAATATTCATCTAGGGTTACTGCCACACCGTCAACCTCGCGATCTCAAACTCCCAACACGTCACCCCAATCGATTGCGAGGAGCGCGAACCTTTCTAACAAGGCTCAAACACCTTCTCCAGTCGTACCACCTTCTCTACGGATCCGAACACACTTACGCTCGAGGTCTCAACCCAGACTGTATACACCTGCTGGCGTATCACCTGGTAGTACCCGCACCAGGAAATTGTCTACTGTCCAAGCGTCGCCTATCGTTAAGTCTCTCCGTCAATTCGACAATGATACGGAGAGCAAAACGGATAGTGCTGACCTTCGCGAGGGTCAAAATGTGCACCCGTCCCAAACGGTGGTTTCTCTCAACTCTCTCAACTCTACGAAACGCCCTCTTAGTTCTGCCAAACTTTCTCCGCGTTCCACGCCGTTAGCCAGTGCTTCGAAGGCGCCATCTACTCCTCTTAGACGACGGCTGTCGGTGGAGAAGAAACCTCCACTTTCGCATCGTCACACTCAGACGCGCGATGAAGAGTGCGCGCGGGTACGCGCCGATCCCCACCCAGCTACCACACGCAACATTCTCCAAACACCTACGCCTGCTGTCGCCAGCCAGACGCCATTCCTTACCGCGCGGACTTCTCCACAGCACTCGACTTCAAAACAATCGGGAAAGCCTCCCCGACCACGCGGGCGCGCTGGTGTGCTTACCGACCTCACAGGCTTTGCTCGAAACGTCGATCTCAGCGCCCATGGTGTTGGACGTCATCCGAAGCGCTCCGGGGATATGAAGACGAAGGCAAAAGAGAACTCAAGGGCACGTGCGACCACGCAGAAAGAGAACAAGGAAAACAATGACGTGCCAACCTCTCGCAGAGAATCGCGTGTACCTCTTGGGGCTTCCCAGCCCACCGCTCTCAGCCCCAAGACGAACACGCAGACACAGACGCAGGACACGTCCGCCGCGTCGTTCTCCCTGTCAGCTAATATCTCGGGTGCAACGACCGTCACGAGAGGAAGCGTCAGAGACCGTATGATGGATTGGGAAAGAGAGCGCGCACGGTTGAGAGAGATGGATAGGTTGGCTGATATGAGTGCCGACGGTCATGCCGATAACGGTTCAACGGTTCTCACTGACACAGACGGCTCCGACTCCGAGGTGGAGGCGGAAGTCATTGCTGAGGCTGCAGCTGCTCGCAAGAACATTCCTGTTGAGGTCGAGATACCAAAGGCTGTGAAAACCGATGTCGATCTTGGAAGACGTGCGACCTCAGAAACAGCAACGACTACTACAACATCCTGCACGTCGACGAATTCTGACAAGGGGCAGATCGAGGTTGCGCAAATCGGCGTTCGGGCCTCGGCACAGATCATACCCCCCAGAAACGCGTCGGTCTCTGTCCTTGGACTCAGCCAGATTTTCGAGAGGAAGCCCTCTGAGGAGGAACAAGTCAAGAATGAGTCGGTGGCGGATAATGGATTGCCAGTGGAGGTGCGCAGGACGAGCGAGTTGGGACTCAGCTCGTTAAAGCAGAGCGTGAAAGCTTCCATTGGTAAGATGCCGTTTGTCTACAAGATTTTCTCTTGTTTATGCGCCGTGGTCGTCAGACAAGGGCATGCGCTTGTACAAGTCCTCTACCCTGGCACAGTTCACGGGTCGTAACACGCCTGTGTGGTGTCCTTCTCCTGAGCCTATCGATTTTGAACACAGAAGGTCGGGAGAGAATGGCAGGTTCAGTTGGGAATATATCCGACCAGAACATGAGGTCGCGATGGACCGTATGAACGTGTGGATCCAGAGTGTGGAAAGTAAGTCATCCGTTTGTTTTTCGCTTGGAGATCGGTTTTCTGATACCTCGTGAAACAGAGGTCGTCGAAGAGACTCGTCAGAACTTTGCCTCCACGACGGTTACACTTCCAGCTCCTCTACCCCTTGCAGCAATCTCTCGTTCTTCCTCGCAATACCCTCACACACAGAACAATACGCTCGCAACACAGAATCACAAGAACGACACGTTCAATGCTTCTCGTTCTTCCCGCCTACCTCGGCGCATGCTTGCTGCCAACGAGATCTTCGCTCAGCCCACCGACCCAGATGCACCGCTTTCCCCGGGAACATCTCGCCGGGAAGATCGAAGTACATCGTTCTCGTACATCGATGCTCCGGACTCTTCGAGTCCTGTTCTCCCTCGGATTAGCGTCCTCATGCAAACTCCCCCTCGCCCTCGCCGTGCGACCATCTCGACAAACTCGCCTGTACAAGTTTTGGCCGGATCAACGGGCAGTGGGATATTTGAGAGCAGTCCATCGAAGAGGAGAGAAAAGTCCAAATCCCAAAATAACTTGGACCGGCATATTCAGGATATAGCGAAGCTGGAGTTGGAACTCAACAAGGGTAAGTACCTCAGGTTTTGCACTTCTATCGCGCGCATTGATTCAATGTTGAAATGTCCACAGCTCCCGTATTCACACCAACGCCAAAGTTGTCGACCGTCCTCGACAGAAGCCTCTTTGTCGCACCTCCGGTTTCTCCAAGGTTCACCGAGGACTTTTCATCACCTGGACCCACTCGCTCCCATTCCATTCAATTTGACGACCTAAACTCGTCTCCATATCTGGTTGAATCATACCCTCCACGGAACACTGGCGAACTACCTACCCCCACTTCTCCTGACAAGCGCCACCTCGAAGGTGTTTATGACCGGTTCCTGATGGCTACCTCGAGTGTCAAACGCGTCGGCAAAGGTTACCAATCCGAGAACGTGAAACCCGTCTGTAGTACCGTTAGCTCGCCAGACGCCAAGTCAGTGCATTCTCGTGGTCTTGTGTTTGGAACGGCCAAGCGGCCAATGGCGCCTCCTGTCTCCAGCGAGGATATCTGGAGGAGATCGGCATCTATTGATGAATTTGGGTTTGTTGTCTCTGGTCAAGGCACAAGCTCTTCCCGCTCATCAAAGGACGAAACCAAGTCTACCTTTGTTCGTCGCGCGATCAAGGCCATTGTCCCTGGGAAGACTGTCTCTAGAAGATTGTCGCGGACTATCGTTGTTTGATCGTGATCCACTCTGATCCCCCCCCTGCTTCACCAACTCCTCTTTAGGTCAGCTTAATTCTAATAACCACCACATTTATGCCTACTATGCTTCGTGTTCTGCCTAACCCATTTCCTCACTGCTTTCGCTCTGTTGCTATATTGTCTGTCGTTTCCGGCACATCCTATTCATACATCATTCATCCTTTATCATTCCCGCACGTCCATCCGTCCAGTTGCTATTATCTATCGCTATCGTCAATCCACAGCATCGAGCAGAACATTTCTACCCTCACCTTTTCGACCATCTTCCTCTCTTCTTTTTCCCTCACCCTACTAACGCTATTCGCAACGACCTTACTTACGCATTTTGGTTACGTCTTGTCATTGCTCACCTCGCTTTCTCGGCTACGTCGGTCTTGTGACGTCCTCTTCAACGCTGTCCTATCTCACGACACTATCTTCTTCCGCCTAGTTTGCGAAAGAACATTGACATTGATTTGCCCTTTTTCTCTTAAATCTTATTAATCGTTTATCCTTTCGCACCCAACGTTGAAATTCATACAAGTGACATTGAGTATGACGATGGATCAGAGTGAGAATCTACAATACGGGAGTGTTCAAGCCAGACGCATGGATAATGATACAAGATGCAAATGTGGGCACACGAGAGAGGGGATGTGGGGGTAAAGTTACAGGACTATCCCGAGGGGGCCGGTCGTCGAATGGGCACTGGAGGCTTGCTGCCTCCTGGAGCAGGAGTTGTAACTGCAGCTGCAGAAGCGGTATCGCCGGCGGCAGGTTTCAACCGTTTGGCTAATGAGTCGTCTGGCTCGTCTTCCCGCACACGCTTGGCCGCTCCCATGATTGAGATTGCAGGCGTGGCTGTCGCTGTGGCCGCGGATGTGGATGCAGCGGCTGAAGGGGCACCTCCCCGAGAGGGAACAGCACCACGCGCGCCGAAGCCTCGTGCGCGGGCTGCTCCACGCATAGCTGTACCGCGTCCTCGCCCTACGCCTTCACCAGTTCCCAGAGGAACAGCACCTCCAAGGGCTCCTCTGCGCGCGGGCCCTGCACTTGTGAATGGTGGTGCGGCCGCAGGAGCTGCGGAAGAAGCGGCAGCAGGAGCTGCGGTGGTCGTCGACGTCGAGGCCGCGGCCGCGGATGCTGGTTCCGTCGTTGTTGAAGTCGCTGCTGGAGCGGGGGCGGGAATGGGGACTTTTGATGTGGAAGCAACAGGGGTGGTAGGAGTACCAGCAGGAGCAGCGGTTGCTTTCGAGGCAGCGGCGGACAGCGCAGGAGCAGCTTCTGGGATAAGCCCAGCTTTACGCCACTCTAGGACCTCAGCTTCCAACTCCTTCAGTTTGGTCTGACAACGAGTGAGCTGGGCATCCTTGAGTTTAATCTTGGCACCCTGTTCCATTCTGCCGCGCTCGACTGCAGCGGTGATCTCTTCAGCATGTGTGACTTGCATTTCCTTCTCATGAGTGGCAATGGCAGTCTCGATAGCAGCTTTAGTGGCATCGTTAGTCGAGCCGTTAGCGCCTTCCACTTTGGCAGCAGCAGTGGCAGTCTCGACAGCGGCCTTGAGAGCTACTTCGTGTTGTGCATGGAACGCCTCGATTTCCTGAGCATGTTTCTTCTCAATTTCCTCCATATTCGGGGCAGGAGTGGTGCTGATCTCGCTCCTGGCTTTTTCGACGGCGGCAGCAATCGCCGACTCTCTCGACCTTTGCATTTCCATGATTCTAGTCTGGAACTTCTCCTTGAAAAATGTTAGTCCGGCATTCACAGGCCTGGGTGTGGCAACTTACATTCGACTGTTTGAGGTTCCTAACGTCATCGGTCGCGCGCCCCTCAGCCGCCTGAATCGCGAATGAGCGACCCAACCATTGGTGATAGTGGATTCGCGTACCTTCAACCGTTCCAAGGCCTCATCACGAGCTTTGGTGAGCTCGGTCTTTTCTGCTTCCAACTGGGTTTTCAAAGCAACATCGGTCGTGTCACCGCTAGAAGGTTTGCTCCAGCTCTCCTTCTCAGCAAGTAGCTTGTCCCGCTCAGATCGCAAACTCTCCTGTTCAAGGTTCAGAAAACAGGATATAAAACGCAAATGGAGCGACCCACGATGAGTGTCGTTTGATCAGGTAAAGGCGCACCCAGCACGGCAGCTTTGGAGGCTATTTCATCAGCTAAGGCTCTTTCCAGAGAAGCCTTTTCTTGTCGCAAAGATTCCAGCTGGGTAGTAAGCTCCTTGGATGCATCGGCTCCAGCGCCAGAACTAGTACGAAGCGAGTCCCTCTCAGCGGACACGCTCTTGAGTTCCGCTTGCGCCTCAGCGAGATTGCGATTCAAGTTGGACTTCTCGCCGTTCAAAGCTCCCAGTTGGGTCTTGAGGTTGTTGTTCATGCCTCTCAACCTCTTCATGCTTTCGTCGTAGGTTGCAGCCTGTGAGAAAGCTGGAGATTGTGCAGGTTAACGGAAATATCAGTAACTTACCTTTGAAGCGCCTTCAGCTTCCTTAGCATCGTGCTCAGCGATACGTTTCTCCAACTCCGCTTTCTGGGTCTTCAAGGCTTCAATCTCGTCCTTCAACGTTTGAACTTCTGCCGGGTCGATACGGTCGTACTGGATATAACATAAGAAAGAAAACTCAACGTGGGGATAAAACGATCGCTGACCTTGCTCAACAACTGTGTATTGCGTTCTTGCCAGCGCTTGCTCTCACTCTCAAGCAACGTGATCTGAGTATCCCGAGCCTGAAGTTCGGCGCGTGCAACACGAGCTTCTTCCTTTGCGGGTTCAAGCTCGGCAGAGAGCGCCTTCAGCTTAGCATCCAACTCGCGTGAGCGTTTGGAGTAGGTCTCGCAATCGGCACGAAGGGTAGCATTGCTTTCGCGTAGAATGTTGAGCTGGTTGATACGCTCCAACATCTCGGCGTGCTGCGCGTCTGATGTAGCGGCTTGCACCGCGCGTTCGCGCTCCTACAGAACGGTCATCAACAGAACCCCAGATAACAGCCTGGACCTCACCCACCTCTGAGAGTGTCGTACGGGTTTCTTGCAAGCTTTGGGTCAAGTGATCGATCTGGGCCTTCAAGCGCACATTCTCCTGCTTGCTGAGTTCGAGCTGAAGATCGACGATTTCCTTCTCCTTTCTCAGGTATGCAACCACGGAGCGTAACTCGGACAACTTGGTATCCATGTCAACGCCAGCATCCGGATCACCAATTGAGCTTTCCGCGGTAGAGTCTGCGACTTGACGAATGCGTGCGGCTTGCGAACTGACGCTGTCCAAGTGCTGGTATAGAAGGGCATTCTGAGCGGAAAGATCCTTGCACCTGGAAAAGGGATATGTGAGCGATCCGAAAACTCAGCTATGCCATCAGATCACCCACCGAACATTGAGATCTGTGACTTCCTTGTCTAACGCTTCCTTCTGCTGTTTCCAGCTTCCCTCAGATGCCTCAAGCTTAGCCTGTGCGTTAGATGCATGTGTCAAGTTCTGGCGGGTGGCAGCCTGTGCATTGGTGAGCTGTTGCTTGATGTTTTCGATGACCTTGAAGGATTCAGCGTGAGCCACGACTTCTCGCGAGTACCTGTCTTCCGCAGCCTTTACGAACTTCATAAGCATGTACCCAATTTCACGGCGGATAAATCACATACCACGGCACGCTCCTCCAGCGCACGAACCTCCCGCTCGTGAGCCGTACGGTCGCTCTCAGAGTGTCTCTCAGAGGTGCTCATGTCCACGATCGTATCCTCGAGCGTCTTCTTGTCATTCGCCCATGCAGCTCGCTCAGTCTCAAGGGTCTTCTGGAGTTCGCCAAACTTGACCGTCGACTGTTGAAGATCATGCTCGACGGCACGGAGTTTCTCCTCAAGGGACTTGTATTCGAGCTACCAAGAATTGTGAGACGACTGAGACGACTGCGTAGATGATGCTACACGTACCTCATTTCTGGCAAGCTGAGCCTCAGCATCTGCCCTGTATTCATCGTGTGTCGTGTTGAGCGCAGTGAGTGCAGCCTCGTTCGCTTGACTGATCTCCTGGAACTGTTGCATGTGCTTGCGAGCATTTGCTAGGTCAACTTGGGCAACCTTGACGGAAGCGCTGGGCAAAAACATGTATCAGACGGACTTAATGGATTGTACTGTCAACGAAACGCACCGTAGCTCAGCGACCTCTTGTTCGAGCTGTTGTTCTCGTGGCATGTCTGGATCGGGAGCAGGAGCTGCGCTTGCGCCAGTAGTTCTCCTCTCGTAGACCGCAAGTTTCTCTGCATTGCCTTGGATTTGACGGGTAAGCTCGTCGACACGTTCTTGAAGGTGGGTCTTGGTCGTTTCCGCGCCAACCAATGACTCCCGAACATTCGAAAGCTGTTCAGTCTAAGAACGCAGGACACAGAATGAGTGCGAAATCCACACGAAAGTACGTCGATGGTGACGTACCGTCTTATCCAACCTAGCCTGAAGATCTTTCACGTCGATATCCCTCTGGAGCGTAATATGTCTGATGGTTTCACGGTCCTGGCTCAGTTGCGTCTTGAGATCTTGCCTATATGCGAGGTGAGCACCCATTAGCTTAAGAGCGTGGACGAGCACTTACGTCTGGCTCTCCATCATCTGCACCTGGGTCTCGATACGTCTGCGGTCGTTCTCTCCCGAGCGCTCGAGATCGTTGTGCATCTTCTGGACATTGGCCATGAGGTCAGAGAGCTGTGAGCGCTCCACCGCTAGAGTCTTGTTCTCTTCGATCAGCCGGTTTTGGACGCTCTAACATCATTCGCCGGGTCAGCATGCAAAGATACGGAGGCGGGCTCACGACTGACCTCCCAAATCCTCTTCTCTGCACGAAGGTTAGCAGCCTCATTGCGAAGCTGTTCAAGATCGCTCTTCGTCACCGCCAACTCATCCATAACGCGTTCACGGTCGATATCGAGACGAGTCTGCTGATCATAGAGCTGTTGATTGCGCAGGGTCAAACCATCCAAATCACGACTTTGCAGGTTCAGTTGTTCTTGAGTCATGCGATGACGTTCTGCATCCACAATGAGCGGGGAAACAAGCATATACGCAGAATAAAACTTGCCTTCAAGGAACTCGGTCTTGGCGTTAGCCTTTGCGAGCGAAGCATTCGTCAGGCCAAGCTGTCTCTGTGCTTGAGTAAGGTCTTCACGAAGTCTCACGGCATCCATGCCCATCTCTGCCTTGTACGACTCAAACTGAGCATGAACATCCTCCAGCTCGGCAGCCAAGTCATTCGGAACAGCAGGTCCAGCACCATTGACATCGCCACCTGCACCCGAACGCGCCCCAGACCGCTCAACACGGGTAAGCATTGCTTTGAACGTATCCCTCTCCTTCATGTACGCTTGGATCGTGACCTCGCTGCTCTTCTTCTGTCTCTCGAGTTGAGCAGCAAGTTCCTGGATTGCCTCGTGCGCTTCCCGAACAGCCTCGCTTTGCTCATTCTCAAGCGCCTCGCGGTATTCCCTCTCCTCAGCCTCCATCTTTGCCCCGAGCTCACGAACGATCTTGAGTAGTTTCTGGTTTTGCTCTTGGAGCGCAGGAATGGAGCGGAAGAGGACCAAGTTGTTGGTAATGACCGCGTCGATGTTGTCAGCAGGTAATGGCTCCATCCCATCCAGTTCATCATCCGAAGGAATCGAAGGATCCGCACGTCGTCCGAGCTCTTTGAGAAGGACCTGAACTTGACCACCGAGGTCTGTGAGTTGATGTTGGAGGAGCTCGGTCTCTTGGTGCGACTTCTTGAGCTTCTGCGATACTTCTTGGAAAGAAGTAGCATTGGCGTCACGTTCAGCGAGGACGGTCGAGAGTTGGTTGGTGAGCTGCGTGGCCTCAACGTGAAGACGTTCGTATTCCTCGCGCTGTTGTGCTAGGACGGGAGCCTACAACATCATGGTAAGCAAATGAATGGAATATGCGTGGTGTCACTTACCCGTTCCTCGATCTGAGCGAGAACATCGGAAAGAGTCCTATCCATGTGATCATACTCTGCGCACTTCTTCGCGTAGTCCTCCTCGAGAGCCACATAGTCCGCATAGACCTGAGTGAACGTCTTTCCTCCCTTCTGCACCCTGCCAACCATCGCCACAGTTGGGCTCAAGCCCATCATCGCGTCGGTAGTGTAGTCTTGGCTGCCAGACGCACGACCAGGGGTAGCATGAACGGCGGCTCCGCGGCCAGCGACGGGAAGTTCACCACGGTGCATCTTCTCCATGATTGTCTCGAGCTGCTCGAGCTTCCTCTCGACCTCTTCCCGAGCACGCCGCTCCTTCTCGGTCTCGGCCCTCAGTGCGGTCTCCCGTTGCTCTGCACGATCACCGACGCCTGCCCACTCGCGCTCAATACCCTCCACGATCTCCTTGGTCTGTTTCTCCCGTTCCTCCATGATTGTAACCAATCTCTTCAGGCCAGAGACCTCGGATGAGAAGGCTGCCTCCTGCTCGGCAAGCTGTCCCTGCAATACTTGTGATTTGGCGAGGGCTTGAGTTAGTTGTTGCATGGTTGCAGCGTTGGCAGATTGCGCGGCTTTGAGAGAGCTTGCAGTGAGCGCATGTTTTTGCGTCAGAGCGTCATGGGCCGATTGAAGTTGGATGAAGTCTGCGTGCTTAGTGCGTCGGTAGGTTGCATATTCTTCCAACTTGGCAGCCAATTCCGTGTTCACGCGTTCTGTTTCGGTCTGGGCGAGAACAATTTGTTGAGAGAGCGTCTCGAGCTTGAACTGAGAGTATGTTAGTTTGGAACTCCTCAAACACGATTGTGGCAACTGTAAGTACTTTGGTCGATGTTTCTGTCGAGCGAAGTTCTCGGACTTGAGTTTCGAGTGTTTGGTGATCTTGGCGAGCCTGGCGAAGGCTTGAGCGAAGGTTTTGAACTTCCTCTGTGACGGAAAGTCAGTTTCTCAACGAAGTATTTCTGTTGCGTTCGTCGTACCGTCGCGCTGAGATGCATCCTCCTTGAGTCTGCTGACGACACCGATGAGATCTCGTTTCTCTCTCTCCGTCTCCTCGACACGATACTTGAGATGGTCAATGTCGGACGAAGACGACGACTGCGAGCTCGTGAACGACGATATGCGCGCTTCAAGCTCTTTATTCGACGCGACTGAAGAAAAACAAATTGAAAGTGACTCGATGGAACGCGTATTGAGGCGTACCAAGTTGGCCTCGTTCCTCCTTGACTGTGGTGAGCTCCTTTTGCACAACGTCGAGCGCATTCTCGAGGTCTTTCGATTTCGTCTCTCCATCTTGAACAGCCTGCTCTAGCTCTACATCTTTACGTTCCCCTTCCGCTCTCATTTCCTCCAAGTCGCGCTGAGTGGCATCTTGGTCCGCCAGCTGTGCTAGTAGGAGTCTGTACACGGCCAGTACGGTTTCCGGGTCAGGTTTCGAAAATGAGGCATCTGGAAGAATATTTGACAGCGTGTCGATGTCGAGATCTGGTGGTATTGGGACAAGGAATGTGACTGAAGAGGTAGGGGCAGACAATGAAAGGTCTTCCGTCCCCTGCGTAGAGGCGGTCTCCTCCTGCTCGGCGGCGGCGGCGGCAGCAGCAGCAGCGGCCTTACTCTTCCGTCTCGTTTTGACCATTTGTGACGGGGGCGAAGGAATGTCGAGGATGAGAAAATGTCGAGCTCGACGTGCTGGACAATGAGCTCGTTTGGAATGCACTTTTCGAGGAAATTTCAGAGTCGAAATTCCTTTGTTGTATAATATAATTATTCCCACACCATTTCACCCGATAGTAGTTATTTCCATTTCCGGTAATAGAGATCGTTGCTCCGTGTTTCGTCTCTCGGCTTCACTGTCGTTTCATTTTCTATTTTTCTTCGTTGGCCATGTCGTTCTTCAATTCGATCGGGTGAGCTGAATTTCTGTTATTCTCAATAAACAAATCTGATCAAAATCTCCAGTCGGTCCATGTCCCGGAACCCCCGTGGTCCAAAGCGTTCCCCGACACCGACATCAACGACATTCCCCGATATGCCTCCCCCACCCGTCCCCTCATCTCCAAGCAGTCCTACTCCTTCAAAGCCTCTCTATCTTTGCAGCCCGTTTGTGGAGGCTACATTGGTCAAGGGAAACTTCAAGACCATCGTCGTACTCCCAAAGTATGTTGACATCATGGAATGGGTCGCAGTCAACGGTCAGTCCAAATGACGCGGATGTCTTGTGTATAGACTTACGACCTATCTCAGTGTTTGACTTTTATACCAATCTCAACGAGTTTTATGGTGTGATTTCCGAGTGTTGCACGCAACACTCGTGCCCGACCATGTCAGCTGGGCCAAAGTATGTGTTTCTGGTCCGATTCATCTTCGCGACTTGACTTGAGCTACGCCACAAGCCTCAACTACACTTGGATCAACCAGGATCGCAAGAGTGTCAACCTTGCTGCGCCAACCTACATCGACTACGTCATGACCTGGGTCCAAAACCTTCTCGACGACGAGAACGTATTCCCCACAAAGTCCGGTATGTCACGCGTGATGCACGATTATTTCGCAACAACCCGCTTACACGTCATAGGCCATGACTTCCCACAGACCTTCCCTTCGACGATCAAGCACGTATACCGTCAGCTTCTCCGCGTCTTTGCACACATGTACCACGCACACTACCCTCAGATCCTTCATCTCCGTTCAGAACCTCATTTCAACTCCCTCTTTGCGCATTTTTTGGCCTTTGGCAGGGAATATGAGTTGCTGGATATCAAAGACGTCAAAGGTGCTGCCAACGCACCCGCCGGGACTGGATTGCTATGGGACAAATGGAGAGAGATGGGTATCTTGGAGGGATAGATCGCTGAGCGCTGAACGTTGATCGTTGATCGGAAACACTCCGAGTTGATGCATGCTCGATAACTGGATACTATTGGACTGCCTTTGCTGTACTATATTAGTTATACTGCGGAATAACGCAACATACCCTGGCGTCACGGTGTTGTGGACTGTTGGCTGTTGTTGGGCAAAGGCTTTAGATCCTAACACCGGCTAATTAGCCCCTCGTCATTCCCGATCAATGCCTTCTCGTCAATTCATAGCAGAGCTCGAGCGAAGACCGGACTACACTCACGTGCTTCTCATCACGACTGGCAGTGTGGCGTCGATCAAAGCACCCCTCATCGTACAAGAACTTCTCAAAGTCAGTTCCACCTTCTTCGATCACACCGAGCGCTCACCGCGACACACTTAGTATAGTAACGTCAAAGTGGAAGTCGTCTCCACGAAACCGTCCCTCGGATTCTTCGACGTCAAAGATGTCGAGAAGGCAGGCGCGAGAGTATGGACCGACGATGACGAGTGGACGGTAAACCACCTCACCCTTAGTGTCAGCGAACGTCCACATGAGCTCACGATTCATGCCTGCGCAGGGAACGTACAAAATCGGCGACCCGATTCTCCACATAGAATTGAGGCGTTGGGCAGACATAGTCCTAGTAGCACCGTGCTCCGCAAACACTCTCGCTAAAATCGCAGCGGGCGTGTGTGATAACTTGGTCGTGAGTTATGCGTCCGTATGATTACATCGCTCCTTGATGATGCATGTCCATTAGACCTCGTTACTACGTGCGCTAGCACCGACGACGCCGACGTACATCTTTCCCGCTATGAACACACTCATGTACGAACACCCTCTTACAGCGGAACATCTCCGCGTTCTTCGGGAGGTCATCAAGTATCATGTCGTCGGTCCGATCGGGAAAGGACTTGCCTGTGGGGACGTCGGTATGTGCATGTTTACCCGTCAGAGAAGACCGTTAATCTCAGCCATTCTGCAGGTCTTGGAGCGATGACAGAATGGAAAGACATTGTCGCAGTCGTCGTCGAGAAGATGCAGCTACAACTGAAAGCTTAACTTGACTGCCCACTGACCTGAAGCCACATACCCAGGACTCTTGTACAACACCAGCCGTTTGAGCAGATGGATATAGGATATCTCATTAGGACCGCATACACTGTATGATACATCATGGAAGGTATTTCCTCTAGCGAGGCGTAAAATGGAGGAGTGGTCTCATGAACTCTTACCACCTTTCTCGAACAACTTTACTCCCTTTACCTCCAACGCCGATCCTCCTCCACCCACGGTCCCTTTTCCAACACGCGCATATGCGACACTCCTCTCCTCCGCTGAGACACCCAACGCATCGAGCAACTTCTCACTCGCTTGTGGGACGAACGGTTGGAGAAGGATCCCCATTACTCGGAGCATCTCGAGAGATGTGATATAGCTCGACAAGGCAACTTCCGGTGGATGTGCGTCCGACCATGGTTCGAGGGTCGTTATGAGGGCGTTCGCCTGTTCGATGGTCGATAAACGATGGTGACGAACAACAAGAGATCAGCTACTCACATGTCTCAGAATCAGTACGATTGCGTGCAGGGTTTCGGCCACCTCGAGATTTCGCATGAGTGCTGGCACCCGCTCTCCGAGGCTGTCAACCAGCGCCAGCATCTCCTCATTTGTCGATACTTTGCACATCTCGAGATCTGATGAACTAGTCGATGTCGATGAAAGGTTCAAGTTGGGGAACTGGCTTGAGAACAGATCATTGAATGACTGTTGTCGTTCGGGAGAGGCTGTGATTGCCGAAGCAGCCCGCTTCTTGATAACATTCGACGTCACCCGAAGGAAGTAGTTTCCAAGTGCATTCCGTATCTCGTCGGCGTGTTTCCGAAGTTGCTCCTCAGACCAGTCTGGAGGATAAATCCCCAATATCAGCTCACCACCCGCGTTGTAGAATACGAAACAGAGAAGCGACCCACCGACATCATCTCGCCATCGTCCTCCAACACGTGCAAGATAGAACCGCACGGCATCAACTCCGAAATCGTCCATCGCCTTGATCGGGTCAGCCACATTCCCGAGGGACTTGGACATTTTCTTCTGTCCCGCAGTCCAATGAGCATGTGTCAGAAGTGTTTTCGGCATCGGAAGGCCCAGGGCGTGGAGGATCGCGGGGAGGTGGACAGCATGAAAACTGCACTAAATTTAAGATGAAGAAAGGGCGGAGGAGAATGCCAGACCTACCGAACGATGTCTTTGCCTACTACCTGCACGTCCGGAGGCCAGGCAGACCTCTTGGCTGAAGGGTAGCCCACACCACTAAGGTATATCAACAACGCGTCGAACCAGACATACACTGTCTGACTTTCGTCGCCCGGTACAGGGATACCCCACTCGATCCTATCCCTCGGTCTCGATATCGACAGATCCTCCAACGGCTCCGCCTTCAAATACTGAATAATCGCGTTCTGATACGTGTCCGGGTATACACCACGCGACACGAGTCCGTCCTCAGCCTTGGCGTTCAGTTCCGCAGCAGCGGAGTAGTGTTCGACAAGGACGTCTCGGAACTTTGATAATCTGAATTTGTAGTTCACCTCCTGGGACCATTCCACGAGCGAACCCGTCTCGGTCGCACATTTAGTGTTTGGGAGGGTGGGATGGGAGGAGACGCGCGAGAGTGGGTAAAAGCACTCGTCGACGGTGGAGTAGTATCCTGCGTAGGTATCTTTGTAGATGAGCCCTTGTTCCGCAAGCGCGTTCTACATCGGTAAGATCGTGTTCTGTGTAAGGAGGACCGAGCAAACTCACCCAGACGTGTTCGACAGTCTCTCGATGCCGTTCTTGGGTAGTGCGCATAAACATCGTCCCGCTTATATTCGCCCTTTCACTTAGTTTCTGCATGAAGAAAAGTAAAGAGCACGACGGTCAACATCCCAGGACGAACACAAACGAGTGAAAGACAAGACAGACACGAAACTCGGCCGATATAATGTCGCACCATTCGAGCGGACTAACACCCTTCGCCGCCGCTGCTTGTTGCATCTTGAGACCATGTTCGTCCGTACCCGTAAGGAATACGACTGGCCGAGAAGGATTTAGGATACGTTGGTAGCGCGCGAGGATGTCAGCCGTGACGAGCGAGTGGAGGTGTCCGATGTGTGGGCCTTGGCGAGCAGGGTCAGTATGTGAGTCTTACTCTCGTGAGCCAGTCGTCCTCACGGGCATTGGGATAGAATATGGGCGTGGTGATGTAGTACGGCTTCAAGTTGTCAGTGCTGCTGGTCGCGTTGTACCGCCGGAGCAGGGGCCCAACCCATTTTGCAGGCGGTGACCCGCGACATTTCGGACGGAGACCTCTGTAAGAAAACATCCAGAGAAAGAAGAGAGAAATGCTTCGGTCCAGTTGCCGGATCGCTGAATCACCAATTTAGGTCAATTGCCCCTGTCCATCAGCGTAAGAAATTCTTTTTGTCCGTGAACACTGGATGTAAGTAGCAGAGAATAAAAGGGAACATCTAGAATAGAACACCGTTTTATGCTTGTTCGTTTGTCTACACCGGGTTGCTTACAACCAGCTTTTGTTGCAGCATAGTTGGTGCTGAACGCTGTCTCGAGGCATGGTCCTTGTCACACAGCCTGAACAGTTGAATAGTAGAAAACAACAGGGGAAGCGGCCAAGGTACACTCGCTGTCCGAACTATCTCCTCATGAATTTGTTGAGTCGACATGACTGCCTAACATTGCAAGAACGAGCGCGGTGCGCGTAGGAGCCCCCCGTCACAGTTAGGGTTCGGGGAAGTGTCCTTACATCCTTTCTATCTCATGTATAAATCCAAGTTCATCCAATCTATTATACACTCCCTCTTTTATCAAGAACTCCAGGTAGCTTCCTCCTCGACCGTTTTCCTGCGTGCAAATACATGAATATGTGCCAAGCCTGGAATGCTCTGCAATCTCTGCGTGTACCAACCCAACAAGAATGAGCACCCACAAAATGCCCTCCTCGCCGAGAAGAACTCACCGGCGGATTGACGAACCACGCAGTTTCCCATTGGCTCTCCCTCCATCGCCGCTTCACGAACGCGCTCACTTCCTTCCCTGCAATTTTCACAATCGTCTCTTCCTCATCGCTCCCCCTCGGGGAGCGCACGAGTTTGTCTATGGTGATCCCCCATTCTGCCAGCCTTGGGAGACAGGACTCGAGCGAAGGGAGGCTCTCGAGGGCGTCTGTTGAGCCTGTGAATCCGCATATACCGTCTTGCTGAATGCGAGCATCGATAGATGGCGGAACAAGGGTGGGGTGGAAGATAGGTACTTTGCTCCAGATCAAGGTATGCTCTATGTCAGGAGGGACTGTAGACAAAGTGAGTGACTGGAAATCTAACGATCAGGGAAACATCACCGTACCCGAGTAAGGCCAATCATTTTGTATGATACAGATAAGCTCCGAGTTGTAGGGTATATCTCCTTTGAAATATTCGGGTGTTGGGTACGGCTCTGAATCACCGTTCTTCAAAGAAACCGTGACCTGATGCTCTATCGCCGACGTGAGCAGGGAAAGTGTGTCGGGTTTACCCCACTGGAGGCGGTGGTTCAACAAATAATTGACTGTCGCATCCAAATCAGTTTAGAGCGCCTTCCTCAGCCTACACTTGTAATGGCGATGTCGTGCACGCACTTACTGAACCATATTCCTTCTTAGTCTTGATCGCCCATTCATCATATCGGCGCTGTAGCTGCTTGTCGCGCTTCAGCAGCCCTAAATCCCTTCAAACTATCGTCGATGGCGCGAAGAGGCAACGTATGATGCTTGGACATACCCAGAGTTGACGAATGTCTTTAGTTCCGGCCAAGTAAACCGTGCCGGGTAATGAACCCGCAGCTCGTCTATGGTAGGGGGTCCGGAGTGGAGGGCGACTTTTCTAACGCCGGGAACATTCCCATTAGTCTCAATGGTCATCGTCGTCAGCGAAGGCGATCGAGAGTGTGAGCAGTGACCACTCTCACGACGAGTCGGAGACACTTGACCGCCGGACAAAACACCAAGTTGCCGGGGCGATCCGAACCCCAACCCAACGAGTGATTGAAATTGAGTACAAGTACACACAAAGTACACATGCCAAAAGGAATACACTAAACAAGGGGTCCAGTATGTAACAGTATAGATTGAGCGTGAGGAGAAAGGTCACAGATGTTACTTTTTAGTCTTGCCTTTTTTGCTGGCCGACTCTTCCTTGTCTTCAGCTTTCCGCTTG
>JBBPLD010000021.1:128671-241736 GCA_038089555.1 Chalciporus chontae
GCTCCTGCTTTCGTATCTTTCCCCTTCGCGTCCTTGCCCTTGGTCTCCTTCCCCTTTCCTGTGGTTTCCTTCCTTTTGTCAGCTTTGGGTTCCTTGGGTTTGACAGTGAAGAAACCGTCGAGACGACCTTGTTGCTTTGCGTTGAGGAATTTCTGGAGTTTCTCTGCACCCTTTCGCACACGATCTTCGCTGCGAAAATTGGATGGACCGTCAATAAACAACCCCAAAAGGTCATGATGCAGTCACTGACTTGAATCCCTTCTCCGTCACTAGGAACTGTACCAAACCCTCCATGTCAGGGTCCTTCCATTCGAGCTAGGGAGTTGTTAGCATTAATCCCTGGTGGCCCTGGATGGAGAGTAGAAATCGAGATTTACGTCGACTTCCGAGGCTGGGATTACATCCGGTTTCTCGAACAGCTTCTTGGCATCCTGCCAGGGCCAATCGTCTGGGACCTGGATGCCACCCTTCCTTTTCTTGCCACCTTCTTCAGTATCAGCAACCTTTTCCTCTTTTTCGGCTTGTCTACGGGATGAAGGTAGGTATTTGGCGATGCAAGATGCGGGAAAGCAACCCACTTTTCTCGTAGATGCTCGACCACTGCTTCCAAGCCATCGTACTCTCTCATTAGTTTCAGTGCGTTCTTTGGGCCCACACCTCTGATAGGTTCCAAATAATCACAGCCTAGTAGTATACATAGGTCGATAAACTGCAACCACGGAAAGTTAACACTACACATCAGGGGTTTATCGAAACTTCACTGACTTGTGACATGTTCATTTCAAGTCCTTGGAGGGCCTTTTCGAGGCTGATCTCCGATATAGGAGCTTTTTTGGCTTCAGAGAACGTGAGATGGCGGTACAAGATGGGTGCGTTGAAAGTCAGAGTGTCCATGTCTTCTGAACCAGCTGCATACACCTACAGAGGAGTTGGTCAATGGTCGAGTATTCCGAAACACTTGTGTTCAACACACCTTTCCGCCCCTTGCTAGTTCAGCGCACTGGGCTTCTGCTTCTGATGGTGCCTAGAAGTCCAATGAATTTAGGTTCAGTCGAACAGCGGGGAACGACGTACGATGACGACAGGGATACCCATAAGTCTAAGGAGTTTTTGACATTCTTCATTGTGCTCTCGTGTAACTCTGACGGTTCGTCTTGTGAACCTGTCTACGTCTTCTGCGGTCCCAGTCTCCTTGGCCTCCTCCCCATCAGCTTTTGCTTCCTCCCGGCGTTCGAAACGTTTCGCGAGCTACAAATATGTATCGCTTGAGGGTTGCTTCATTAGGCATCGAACGCACTCACCACTCCTGACTTGAGCTCAGGCGGTCTCCCGTCGAACACATACGCAGGTTTAATACCGTTCTCGACGATTCGGATAGTTCTGTAGAAGAATCCCATGAGATGGCTCGTCGTCTCTCCAGCGTCGTTTGTGAGCATCTCGCCATCCTTTTGTCGAACAGCTATGAGGAATTGGTAAATCGACATGGACGCGTCTATGGCGACCTTGCGACCGAAAAGGGTCTTGATGTCGTGCTCGACGAATGCTTTGGGTGCATGCTCGGACAGAAGTGGGGTCAATCCCTTGATACCCATCGTGTTCGTTGATGCGCGTGGTGGTGAATAACGTTGGACGTTGACTCTGACGATGAGCAGTGACAGGAGACGCGTGACATTGGGTAAACGCGCCGTGACGGTGACGCGACGCGTTTGTGCCATGTGAGTACGAGCACAGCCTTAGAAGCTAAGGGGCTACGGACTACGAGCACAGTGACCAAGATCGCTGACCCCATTTTCTTCGAGGATGGCTCGATCGACCTCGACAGCCTTTTCTCCTCAATCAACATGTTTGCGCGTGTCTTGTTGTCCTCCTCTTCTATCTCAGTGGTTTCGACACCCTTTCGCGTTTCTGCGTTGCTCTGGATGATCTATGTGCCGTTTGCAGTTCATCTCGCCGACTTGGACGGCCCCGGATCACTCAACGCGGTCATTTTGAGCTGCTTGTTTCGCTCGACTCGACTTTGTCGGATCGTCCTCTGGTTTTTAACATTCATTCACTGACTCTCGTCTGGTCGCGTGTCTTCGCGGCTGGGTGTGTCCTTAGTGTCGACGTGTTTCGCTCGTTGGGCAGTCTCTCGATGTGTCGTCTTCGTGTGATGAGCTCAATGCTCATGTCGCTCGAGGGGGGGTTATTTAGTTACCGACTGTTTCCCCCTGAGCCACACGGGTCGAATGGATCAGATATCCGCGATACAACGAATTGGAGATAACATCAAGTAGTGCTCTTCCATAGATATTTTCCTGAACCAGGCTAGGTTAGTCATATCTCGCTGAATCGGAACAGTAATCAGTCACGCGAAGGAAGAGTCATTTCCCGGTCGATTTCCCGGTGATTGACTCATCAAAAGCAATTCGTCAGCGGTCTCGTCTGTTTGCTTCTTTTGATGCCGCACGACGCGTTTCTCCGGGATGAGAAAATAGCAAAGGAGTCATGGTGATATAAAAGGGCACGGTGGGCTGATCTTACAATCCATCGCACTACCCTCTTCAACTGATAACCTGATACACGATGGGTTCATTGTTTGCTCCAGTTCCTAAGCCTGCTTCCCGCCTTGCGAGATACCGTGCACTGTCTCCGCATGCATCCGTCCACGTCTCTCCTCTCCAGCTCGGTGCGATGAGCATCGGTGACAAATGGGAGCAGTATGGAATGGGGAGCATGAACAAGGAGACTTCGTTCAAGCTCCTTGACGCATTCTACGAAGCTGGCGGTAACTTCATCGACACGGCCAACAGCTAGTGAGTGCCTGGTCAACTGCTTTTGCAACGATCCTCACCGTTTCGCTACAGCCAAGACCAGAGCTCTGAAGAGTTCATTGGAGAATGGGCCGAGCAGCGTGGAATCAGAGATCAGCTCATCATCGCGACCAAGGTCAGTGCTCTAGATAGGTTCATATTCAGATGCGTTAATCCTGTTACAAGTACACCACAAACTACGCGCGTGGGGAAGCCGGTATCAAGCAAAAGATGTTGTATACCGGAAACAACGTCAAATCGATGCATATCAGTGTGGAAGCCAGTTTGAAAAAGCTCAGGACCTCGTACATCGATATTCTCTACCTCCACTGGTGGGACTGGGAAACTTCGATCGAAGAAGTTATGAACGGCCTGCACACACTGGTTCAGCAAGGAAAGGTGCTCTACCTTGTATGCGCCAAAACTGTCTCGTCGATGGCTCTTTATATCTGACAACGATTCGCAGGGCGTCTCCGATACTCCGGCATGGGTCGTGTCCCAAGCGAACCAATACGCTCGTGATCACGGCAAAACTCCCTTCGTGATATACCAAGGTCGTTGGAGCATCATGGACCGTTCCTTTGAACGTGACATCATTCCGATGTGCAAGGCTCACGGTAAGTCCGAGTCTTTGGCAACCAACCGACGATGCTTCATGATTCTTAGGGTTGGCCCTCGCTCCATGGGGCGTGTTGGCTGGCGGCAAGCTCCGCACTGATGAAGAAGAAGAACGCCGGAGTCAAACAGGTGAGAAAGGCCGAACAGTCTTCGACCCGAACTGGAAGCGCAATGAACAAGAGAAAGCCGTCAGCGCTGCATTGGAGAAGGTCGCTAAGGAAGTTGGTGCGAAGCACATCACTGCGATCGCGATTGCATACGTCATGCAAAAGACACCTTATGTGTTCCCCATCATTGGAGGCCGCAAGGTCGAACAGCTGGAGGCTAACCTTGAGGCATTGGAAGTCGTTCTTACCCCTGAACACATCAAGTACCTCGAAAGCATCCTCCCATTCGACCCTGGTTTCCCTAACGCGCTGATCGTAAGTGTCTCATGTGTTTACCCAGCCGATCCGTATCTGACCAGCTATGGTTACAGGGCGATGGCAGCGGCTACAGCTTCTTGTTGGCGAATGCGGGCTACGGAGAGAAGCAGCCTTCTCTGAGCGCAATTGTACCGGAATCTTCTTAAGGAGCTGTGGAAAGACCACGAGAAGGAGTGTAGGATATTTTGCGACTGCGAATGTATAGTTCAGAGCACAGATTGTAAAACAGTCGCTCTTTCGAGATCGCTTCCTGAAGCCACGGACATGTCTGAGTGAGCACAGTAGCTCGGCAAGTTCAAGTTCTTCGAGTTACCGCTGCACGCTCGACCCCCTAGACCTACGTGAATACAGCATCCACAATACTCGCGAGCCTAGGAGATACATCACCACGGATTGCCTATAGCGATGCTAACCCTGCCCAGCCTGCACCATCTGGATTTACAAACCACAGTACTCACATACCCTGGCTTCGTCGAAGAAACGTTGTGTGAAGTAGCATGTACACATACCGGCATTAATTTTGAACTGACTCACATAGACCTCGACGTTTCGCGGTCCCAGACTTACTCAGAGCTCTGACGACCTTGATGTGACAATGATAGCGGACATCTGCATCTAACCACAGATACAGTCATTCCCGCATCGTCAGGTAACGTCGCTCACGTTGGTCTTTCCTGACTCCTCTTGACTTCCAGAGGGAGTAGCCTTCCTCTGATTCTTCAGAGCAAGAGGTACCATGCATCATCATGTTCGATATACCCAGCTGAGTTACAATCGTCTACAACGATCCGTTAAGGGCGTGATCATGTTTGCGATGGGGGTATGCCTGCAGAGGTGATGCTGTCCGGTCCCCTATAGAGTCTAGTAGTTCCAAGCAAACGCCCAGCTCCGACGAGTCACCCTATGAAGGGCAAGCGGGTGCAAGTACACGCAATTTCGGTCGGGTTCCACATCGTCGTCAGATGTGGGTACAAGCTGCGTCCTACCTCTCATAATGAAATTGGCGCGAGTTTCGGTCGTTTGGCGTCTTCTCCGACACCACCGTCGTCTTCCTCGACATCTTCTGTGTGCATTCGTTTGGAAACCGGTTGAGTGCCTTGCAAATGGACGACTATTAGAGCGAGAAACCTAATGAATAGAGAAGACATACTACTGGCTTCTGATGACACTTTTTCCTGTGTCTTTTGCACCGATTTCGAGGGGGGTCGGAAATGCGGCTGCGCTAGCCAATGCGGGAGAACCTTGAGCCCTGTCGTAGGTTCGATCGTAATGAGCTCCTCTATGGACTTTCCCTCAGCCTCCTTCGCGTCTCGCTACACCAAAAAGATAGAATCAGCGGCTGTCGGTACGAGGCAAATGCAAGTCAAAAAGGAGGACTTACATCCATCCTCTTCTTCATCTCCTCCACGATCTCTACATATTTCTGAACCGATCTAGGTCCTTTAACTCTACTCAGCTCATCCCTCAAATCTGTTTCTCTCGAGATCGCTGGTCTCAGCAACTTGAATAAGTGGCCTTTCACTGCACTCAGCGAGGTCGTTGTTTTCAATTCTTGGACGATGTGGAGGTATTCCAGTGCAAGGTCCGCGTGGGGGATATGTAGACCTTCCTTAATATCGAGCGTATGGGGTGATTGTTTTGATGCCGATTCGGAGCGCCCGAGCGCACGCGCAAATAAAGCCGGGTTATAGAGCACCGCTTCTGCAGACATGACGGCGTCCGCACCCGTCTCTTCCAAACACTTCTCAATGTCCTCCCAGAAAAGTATGTTCCCATTTGCGAAGACAGGCACCTTGACAGCTTTTTTGACAGCTTTGATGTGTGCCCAGTCGGCAAGACCCGTGTTTTGACCGCGTTGAGCACGAAGACGACCGTGGCAAGTTAGTATTTGAGCGCCGGCTCGCTCGAGCAGAAGAGCGTAGGATACGGTCTCCGAGATGGTGGGATAGATACGGAATTTGGCCGTCACCGGAACTTTGAGGTTTGTGTGCAGGGTATTGACTGTATGAACACAAAGTCAGCATTCGATGATATCGCAGTCTGATTGCTCACCTAATCGATATATAAGATCCCAGTCCTCCATCAAGAAAGCTCCATAATGCCCCGACCTTGCGATCTCCTGTGGACACCCCAGATTCAAATCAACGGCGTCACAGTGATCCTCAACAGCTTTTGCAGAGTGTAATAATTGTTCTGGGTCGTTGGCGCAAAACTGAACGATTAGGGGACGGTCGACAACAGCTGGGCCGGGAGAACCTTCCTCGCCGTTGGGAACATCGAAGAATTTCTGACGGTATCCTTTCCTCGATAGATTAAGGTAGAACATCTGTGCAAAGAGTTTGAAGTTGACGAGGACGAATAGCAGGAGGCAACTTTAAATAAATACCTTGGCATTGATCATCGGAGTGTACACTAACTGGGCCGGGGGTTAGTTCGTCGACTACGTTTGGCGGGACTGAACTGGCACCTGAGCTCCGTATCGTCTCGTCAAGATTCTCCATGCCTACCAAAATGTGACAGGATCGAGGACAACCCGGAGGGAGCGGAGGAAGAAAGGCCACAGAATAAGCCAAAGCGAACGCACGAGATGTAGAGGCGACGTACAAGTTCACTCTGATCGACCATCGGCGCAACGACATACTTCGGACTACCCAATACCTTATGGTAAAGGTCGTAACCGCTCAATTTGCGGGGATGTGTTGTTGTCGGCTTCGGGATTGTTTCTCCATCGGATATCGAGTTCGATATGTTTGCCGGAGTATCTAAAGTTGTTCCTCCAGGAGGGTACCCAGTGTCGAGAATAGTTTCTGCAGTGTTGCTCATCGTGCTGCCATGAGTTCGAAAGTGTCGACGTTGAAAAAAGTCGTCCGCGAAAGCGCAGAGCACTGGACACGATGGACGAAGACGAAGATGGCCGAAGGATTTGAGTTGGGTGTATTTGGAAAGACTTGATGGCATTTACAAAGAAGGTCTACTACTTACCGTCATGGACAAGGAAAAAGTAGAAACATGACCGCAAGTTCAACCGTGTAATTCCATATGGCTGGCCTCGTGTCCGTACCACGATGATCAGTCTTCCATGCTTTTTGCGAACCGACTCGCGCCCAACAAGCCTTTATGCACTGGGCGATAGCAATGACTGGCCACTGCCTATGCAGTGGCATGCGGGAAACGACATGCAAGATAATATCCGCAGTGTGTAGCAATCAATCATGTTCAACGTTGCCCTACAATCACGAAGTTCACACTCCCCAGACATGCTCCGATTTGAAAAGCTACTTCAGATAGTGAGTGTATTCTTCTCGATACGCCAGCGCTGACGCTGAATTTCTGGCCATCGTTCCTTCCTAATAAATAGCTGGATGACGGGCTTGAGGCCGTTGGCGAAGTGTTGTCACAATGGCTCGACACTCCATTCACCATGTACTGCAACACAAACTATGTTGCGACAGCGTCGGAAATCCGAGCTATCCTGAGCAGCTATCGGAGATACTCGCAGAGATCTTTGTGTGGTGTTCGCTGCTGCCGCAGGACATTCACCCCGCTCTCCGTGCCAATGGTTTTCAGGCGCTCGAGGGAGATTGCACTCACCACTTCCCGCCTGTGGTGCTCGCTTTCGGTCCCACTGACACGCGATCCTCGTTCGCAGAGGAAGCTAAATCTAGCTTTCTACAGCAATTGGCTGACGAGGGCAAAGAATTTTCCTCTCTCGCTGATGCTCACTCTCAGCAATAATGCTCGGATCGCAGGGGGATATGCATCTCCAGCCCTACATCAAGCGATGTGCAAACCTCCGTATTGACTTTGATCCCACCCTTGATTGGGAATTTCTTGCTCGCAGCGATCTCCTCGCTCGCACAGCTCGCGCTAGAAGGAGATTCGGAAGCGAGAGACTTGAGTTCAATCTTCACTTCCGCACCCTCATCCTCAATTCTCGCGCTTTCCACATTGACTTCTTGACCAACTTCGACCACTGGTGGCCAAACCTCACTCGTCTTGGCATGATCCTGCGAGCTGAACACTGGCATATTGACCATCGTATCTTCACCAATAAAGACATACATCTGATTGGGTTACTCACATCTAAGTCTCCTAGGGTATCTCCGACACTGCGGCATGGGTGGTGTTTCAGGCAAACTAGTACGCTCGCAATCATGGAATGATACCCTTCATTATCTACCAAGGCCTCTGGAATGTCGTGGAACGCTCTTTCGAACGAGACATCATTCCCGTGTGCAAGGCTCATGGTAAGTTCAGTGTCATCCTTGTCACGGGATCCCGATTCCTTATAATGACGCATAGGAACAGTGGCACTTGCGCCATGGGGAGTAATAGGTCGCGGAAGGTTCTTCACTGATGAAGAGGAAGAGCGGCGCAGTCAATCGGGAGAGAAAGGCTGTATGTTGCTTGGCCCTGGGTGGGAACGAAACGACAAACGAGAAAACCATCGCTCTCACTCCAGAACACATCAGTACCTGGAAAGTATTCTGCCGTTCGACCCTGGTTTCCCAACCACGATGATTCCTCCTAAATTCGTATCCGATGTCTCTTGATACAGGATGATGGCAGCGACTACAACTTCTTGTTGGGTAGTGCCGCCTATCTGGAGAAGCGTCCAATCTTCCCTGACTTGTCTTAACCGTGGTCTTTTCCCGACGCAATCAGCCAATCGGAATCAACTCTTCCACTGTACAATACGATGTACAACCACGATCAAGAAATGTAGCTGAAGTACCAGACCTGTCCAGCAAATCGTTCAATACAACTCTCCTCAACATTTCCCAACCGTGTCTTTCTCAACGGGGCACGACGGGAATCCCGAGGAGACCGTTTGTAGTCACAGTACGACAGGGCGCGCTGTGTTCTGCTGGGGCTCCCCTGACGGAAATCGACTTGGATCGTGAGCGACCGGCTGGCGCAGGCGCAGGCGTAGTAGCCGATATCATGTGAGTACGCGCGACAGCAAGCTTTAGCTTTTGTGCGAAAACGACAGCGGTTACGGCTGTCTCGAAGCCGACCTGCCTCACTCTGGGCTTCGCTGAAGCACCGGGGGCGGCGGAGGATGCGATGATGGTCCTAGACAGAGTCATGATGGAGGTACGCCTTTGAAGATGAAGGATGGAGAATCGAACGCGACTATACACGGCGGCAAACTGAGGTCAGTAACCACATCCTACGTTGAGTGAGCATGGATACACACAGGCGTTAGAGGCAAAGCTCAGCGAGAGAGATTGTCAGGATATGGGGAGCGATTTCTAGTTCGTCAAGCAGGGGTGACCACCGAGACGGGGTAGAGCAAGAGATGCACCGTGAACTGACCCCAGAGAGTCCAGGCTTTATACGCATCCCCCTCATGTCCGTCCGATTGTCGCAACTCCTCGCGTTCAGATCATTTTTACCCGTCCCTTGACTTGTTCACGCAAAAAAAATCAAGTCACCGTCGTTACCCAAGGCACGTTACCACACTGCCATTTTAGACGAAGGGCTTTACCGGGAATTAATCACCTGGATGGCGTTGATCATTGAACACGTTGTGCGTCATCAAGCATCAAGAGGTGTTGTGGTCGTCATATTGCACACGTGTCCTGACACGAGTACTCGAGTGTTTGAGAACTATGGAGCAATGAAACAGGGATGCTCTGGTCTTGTGGCGGACAGGATGTAAGTATGTGAAGTTGTGAAACATGAAACCCACAACCCGGAACTTTGGGTAGACAGAGAGATAGCCGTGCAACCTCCAAGTCGGCGATGAGAAAGTCAAGCGCCGGATAATCTCTGATCCACGTGCTCCAGGTGCCTGGTCTTCATCTCGAACAGCACCTCTATCTCCTCCAGACTCCTCCCCTTGGTCTCGGGCATGAAGAAATAACATACCAGCGTGACGAAGAATGTCGACACACTGAAAAAGAAGTATGGTCCACTCGGGGACGCGCGGAGGAAGAGAGGCGCTGTCAGTGCCACCGTGAAGTTTACGACCCAATTAGCGAGCTCGGGTGGTGTATGTGAATGATCGCATCTGATTCAAGCGGAAAGACGACCTACTTGCTGAAATGCACACGCCTTAGCCCGCAGGCGCGTAGGCATGATCTCGCACGCATATATTTTGATGACCTTGTTTAATGTGGGATGAGCTTCATATGTCAAACTATTAACTTGAAGTACTCACCACAGCCCAGGACCACGCAAAATTGGCAACGAACATGTAAATGAGGATGATGGCAGCCCATTGAGAGGCTTTACCACTGAGATAGACCGCACCATCCGCCTTGCCACCGTGAACTGCATACAAGCTACCAATTGCTAGATAGCAGCTAGCCATGGCAATTCCACCCCCTATCAGGGGGAACTTCCGTCCCCACTTATCCACCCAAAGTTGAGCCGGAATGGTGAACACCAGATTGATAATTCCCGAGATGCCAGATGCAAGGAATGAGGCACGTTGCGATGAGAAGCCAGCTTGTGTGAACAAGATGGGAGCGTAGTACAACACAGCATCGATCTGGTAGGTGAAATCCATGAGAAGGGGAAAGGCGATCGATGTGGCAGAGTGGGCACGTACACCACAGAGCATTTCAAATCCCATAAGGAATATTCCAAGTAGACTCCTTCTGATGTACCTCTTCGAGAAGACTTCCGAGAAGGTGGCGTGCATTCTGCCTTCTTCATCCAGATTGCCTCTGATACTGCAAAGCTCTTCGTCGACATTTTCGGTGTGACGGAGACCCGACAAGACTGCGCGAGCTTCTTCAACCCGGCCACGCTGCACCAGCCACCGAGGAGAAAACGGCATGAAGGCCATCCCTATCGATAGCATTGTAGCTAGACACGCCTCGATAATGAAAGGAAGGCGCCAGGCGAGGCTGTTACCCAGCCTTGACGACCCATACGCAATGAAGTAGCCTGCAGCGATGCCTATTGTGATTAAGAGCTGCAACATCGTCGCGACAGTACCTCGGATGTTGTGCGGAGCAATCTCGCAGAGGTAGATTGTGACCACCGAGATGGACTGGCCTTGTCCGATACCTGTAATTAGGCGGGCACAGATTAACGCGGGGAAGTTCTTCGCCGAGGCGGATATGGTGGTTCCGATGGCGACGATCAATCCACCAGTGAGAATACCATATTTGCGAGACATGACATCAGCGACATAACCGCTGCATAAAGAGGAGACAGAGGCTGAAAGTAGAATGCAAGCGACATATATTCCAAGTTGACCTGATGAAAGGTGTCCTATCGAGTCGCTGAACTGTGCCATCTGCGTTACAGGACCAATGGAACCTTGTGAAAACCCGTCAAGAACTGACCAAATAGATTTACTGGGACTCACCGGTGTCCAGCCCCCATAGCATCCCAGCTAAAGAGGTGTGCAAAGCAATCAAATAGATTTTAACAGTGGCGGAGAGCATGGCATTTGGATGTAGGAAACGTCTGAGAAGTGCACGCACGGGGAGGCTCGCAATATGTTGGGGAAGTTGATAAACTCCTCATCTTGGGAATCAAATGGGGAGAGCAGTCCCAAGCTGGTCGAGACCACGCGTCCTCAGGCTCGTGACGACCGCAAGGCCGATGTCTCGCTTCGAGTCACTCATAAGCAGGGGTAGCCTGGAAAGATAACTTGGAAGCTTCGGCCGAGTCTTCTGTTGACCTCAGAGTATATACTTCATGATCAAGTTGGGCCACTTCCAAAGGGGGGCGGGGATCAAACGTCAAAAGACGTTCTGAATAAGAAGTTGCTGGAGACAGCAAGTGCTACCCGTCCCTTGCTGCACTCCTGAATCTCGATTGTGAGCCTGGGGTGGTAGAGTGGGTAGGCTCTCAGTGGATGTCGACCTGGACTGTACTAGATTGTAGTACTTCTTGTTGACGCTCGGAAAAACATTTACCCCAGATTCTCCGCGGAATAGTTGGCTTCAAGTGAGCGGCAACTTTGCCGCAGAAACGATCCTGTAGTCTAGCGCTGTGAAGACAGCCTGAGCGCCGATGATTGAATGGGACTCGCAAGTTCAAGTGCGCCGGCTTGTCCAGAATAAGCGGAACGTTAGTTCTCGCCGAAACTCGCACCAGGGCTGTCTCACATAACCTTACTCTGCTCGAGACTACGACCAACTCCCAAGCCTGTCGCTGAGCGTGTTTTCCGGTTCCACCCAGTTCAGATACCCGATGCCTCGTCCAAAACCGCTACTCTCCTTTGACGTTTTTCCACCCACAAGACGAGACGAGGCTACGGACGAGGATGCAGATGAACGTCCAAAGAGATGGTTTCATTACTTGCCTCTTTGTGGTGAGTTGCGAATCAGTAGCATGGCCGCTCTGTTCATTCTCAATATGCCACAACTTTGATAGGACTGGTTACCCTCATGATAGCCCCGCATCCATCCTGGCTCCTCGTTCTCGTCAACTACCATCTGCGCACGTTGCATTCCACCTCGACCTTTCTTTTCCATCTGTTGGCTGCTTATACCCTTACATTCCTTGCCTTTTCTTCGCTCATCATTTGTGTCGCTCGTGACCCGGGACCAGTTCCCCTCAAACGAATCGCAGAGGACGATAGCGAGGATCGTGATTTAGGACTGCAGGAGGCTCTCATGGCCGGGCTGGAGGATGACGACTGTCTTTCCCCTACCAAATGGTGTCGTGAGTGTTGGGCACCGAAACCCGAGCGCACACACCATTGCACTCTCTGTCGACGATGCGTTTTGAAAATGGGTGAGTGCGATATCCAATGTACACCGCGTGTCCTGATCAATCAGATCACCACTGCCCATGGCTTGGGAGCAAGTGTGTGGTATGTCATGTTCTTTGAGAGAAATCGGCTTTCCTAACCCTCCTCCAGGGACATAGAACATACCCCGCCTTTTTCCACTTTATATCCTCCATCACACTCCTTTCAGCTTACATCGGTATTGTCTCCGCCCGTGCATTCTGGTGGTCACTCGATAATCCGGCTCTAGTGTCTGTAAGCACCAGCGAATCTTGTTACTCTTTCAAGACATACTCACGTAACGAGAAGGATAATGCTACGCCCATCAACGAACTCTTCCTGACTGCCGCCGGGCTCGTCATTGCCTTGGTCGTTGGAAGCTTCACGATATACCACATATACCTCATCTCGTAAGCATCAACTCCTCTTGTTGGTCGTCCGCAGACTTACATACGAATAGCACGAACCAGACGACCCTGGAGAGTCTATCTCCGTTCTTACTGCTCCGGCATATACCGCCACTACCTGTTTCGCTTCGCCTTTCTGACCCTCCGATGGAAGGCGAACTCTCGTACAGGCAACGAAGTCTCGTTCAAGATGGTCATCGTGCAATAAAGTTATATGATCTCGGATGGCGTAAAAACTGGGCACAGGTATTTGGATGGAACAAACCACATGATTGGATGTTGCGCATCCTATATGGTGGTGCCAGGTGAGTAACGTCCCAGGCTACCAGGGGGACCGCCCTGCTCATTGGATCTACAGCAAAGGAGACGGTCGATCTTTCCCACGTAATCCACGCGCGGACGAGATGTTATCGAAGCTTGCAAAGCGCCTTGCGACTGTTGACAAAGAACCATGATATCTGACGTTGTTCCCTCTGACTCGGCTTCGATGTATAATCTATTCGCAAATAATGTGTTTTGTTCATTAGCACCGATCGTTACTGTTGTCTTTCTTTAGTTGTAAACATCCAGATACTCCAGCAGGACCGGAAAACTCTCCGATCACGAGGCGAGCATACCAAAAACAGAACAACTTAGCCCCTGAGATGCCCTATCAACATGAGTCGATCGACTGCCAGCTGAACTTAGGCGTATCGGTATCGATTTCGATGACTACCCGTTGCAATGGCATGAGATGGCTCGCTGACGAGGGAAATACATTCAAAGTATAACTTTGGCCTGTCGAGTTTACGCTACTAGCATGCCTTAAAATACCTCGATCATATGACGCTTTCACACCGAACGCCCTTCCGTCCGACACCACCATGCCCATCCACCACATAAGTGCGTCCTGATAAACTGAATATATGAGGTCCTCCAGGGATCCGTACTGACCATCAAACGTTCCTCGTCGACAGTTTTGCTCAAATTCAAACAGGGGATCTCTCCTGCCGACGCTGAGAAGGTCCGAAAGAGCCTGCACGGCTTGGCTTCGCAGATACCTGCGATCAGTAGCATCAAGGCCGGGAAGACGATCAAGCACCCCTTGGATCATGAGTATGACGAAGGTGTGGAGGATTCCTTTCTGTATGACCATTATGCCATCTCACTTTCCTGGCATATAGGCGTCATCCTCGTATTCAAGGATGAAGGTGCCCTAAGGAACGACTATATGCCTCACAAAGCACACCGCGATTACCAGGAATACACGGCGCCATATATCGAAGGTCAGTATCATGCTTAGGGAATGACCCCAGATCATTGATTCTTCCGAAACGCAGATAAATTGATATTCGATATTTACGCTGACGAGTGAATGCGATGCGATGCTAACGTAGTCCAAAGCGGCGAAAGAACTTATTGATAACTATATGTATGAATGCTGCTTACTGTAGAATAAAGGAACCATATATTGTCGGTGCGAACGAAGTCGTGCTCAGTCATAAATTGGAAGTGGCATTAGCCTGATTACATGCATGTTCAGTAGGATGTTTTCATGCGGGCATAACTCTGACTCACCTATCAGCGTTGAAAAGGAAGTTCTCACTATCATCTTCTCCCTCTAGGAAGTGTGTCGGATGTAAAACTAAAAAGCACACCAATTTCAGATACCGAAATACAAAGAGAACTCGTCTCCTTACCTAAATGCCCGCGTGTATGTTTCAACAAATGTTCCATCTCTGCCCACTCACTCTTGTCAAACGGTTTCGCTCTCTTGCCTTTGCCTGTTTCCTTCTCGTGAGTTGGCTTTGGCGTTGGGGATGATCGTTCGCTGTCTTTTTTGTCCCGATCATGAAATGTTTCAACGCTCTCGACAATATGATAGGATCCGTCGTCTTCTCCCAAATTGCTAGACGGAGGACTAGGGGTGGTGGGGTGCTTGGTCTGGCGTGATTGGGACACTTCATCAGTATCGTCAGCTTTGTAATGCTTCAGTTTACCCACAGCCTCCTTCGTGAATCGTTCATGAAAGGCCACAAACTCTTTGTACTGCTTCCAGGTGGTCACGGTATCGTCCGGAACCGCGTGGAACACCCTCCGATAGACCTCCGTCTGTGAATTAGTGAACCAGTCAGTCAGACAGTACTAAAGCCAGGCAGCAAATAAGAACCGACGTTGAATTCAGCACACGCAACCCACACATCCTCCCAGAACTTGTCTGCAATCGGGTCTTCGAAGGCGTCCGCGTGGATATCAGGCGGAGATATCGGAGTCCAGGCTTTGTATTTGCCATCGGGAAGATGCTTTTGTTTATGCAGCGTATATCGCTTGTGCGTCGTGCTCTTCTCATCAATAGGGTCGCTGTTATCCGATGCGATGTGTGACGGCTCGTAACCAGCGTGAGCGCTCGCATCCATTGTAGGACCAAATACTTCACGACTGTCATTAGGAACATCGCGAGTAGAGACACTTGGGCCAGGCTTCCACTGCGCGTGCCCATCTGCCAGTTGGTCAGCACGGGATTTCTCAGCGGTTTCCAACGAAGGAGGTGGTTGTTTAGCGTCCCGACTCTCAACAGTTGGTACATCCGCGCTGCTGAATCCAATCTCCTCCCTTTCGTCCAGAGGATAAAGTGAAGTATCTTCTTTCTTCGAGTGGGCGAGAGCGTCCTCAGCGGAGCGAGTTACTTGGTGAAGAGTCAGCGAACTCCATTCGTTGGCATACAATCTCGATCATACCTTGCTCGAACGCATGCCGCACTTGCCCATGGCTGACTTCTATAATCGCACGACCTGGTGTTGTCTCCTGTTCCCCGCTGGGATCCCAAGCTTCTTGGTTGTTCTGATGCTGTACATCTCCCCGCGAGATGCCTTCATCAATCAACGCATCCACGTCGACTCCAACATGTTCTCGCATGAGTCGGAGCCGAAGTGTATGCGCAAATCGCCCAACTTTGAAAGGTCTCCCTGCCATAGTACTACACCGCAGCAAATCAGCTGTAGGCAAGGAAGAGAGCCATGGTGTCACTTGCCCGTCAATCATGTCGGTGTCTCGGATGACAGCGGCTAGTTCAGAGTCACGATCACCCCGCTGAGAGCGCTCGTTGATATTGGCGCTCCCGATGATGGCGAGTCTGTCGTCCACGATGCAGACCTTGGCGTGTATGTAAACCTAATAACGTTGTTAGCACAAACAAGGATCCAATCGTTGCGGCTCACAATCTCGGTAGTCAATACTCCATCACGCATCTTCCCCCAATTGCGCAATGAGAATACACGGATGTACTCGTTGGGCTGGCAAACAGTGAGTTGTGAAATGATCCACGAAAGAGGGACCTACGTCGATGCCCTCCTCATGCAACCGTGCATATATCGAGTTCTCCCCACGGAACAGCGTACGATTCTGACAGTCAAGTATGATCCGTATCTGACAGACGCTTCAGTTTGTGGAGACGGGAGTCACGGGGACCTGCAAGCTTACTGCGCTAGCATCGCCATGGTCAACTGAAAAGGGGAACCCAGGAAACAGCGGGATCACGATGCAACACTTCCAAGGGGTTCCCTCTTCATGTGCACGAATGATCCGTCGGGCCAGAGCATCTCCAATTCCGTTCTCGATTTCCACGTCATTGATAATCGTGCTGTAAGCCTGCTATGAGAAGAGTACTTGAGACCGGAGGATAGCATACGTACGAGGAGATAAAGAACTGATTCTCCATGTACACAAAGTGTTCTGAGTTTTCGATGGCTACACGCGAGTTAAAATAGTGTCCGCGATAGTCACCATAAAGCCTACCCGCAAGATACGCATTTTGGATGGAATGTTCAACCCGACTAGGTGTACCAAGCGACCATGGTCCAGCAGATCTGCAGATCTGCATCTCACACGTTCCGGTGAGACCCATAGCGTCCAACTCCAAGGGTTTGAACTCGGGCGGAGGCAATAAAAATGGCATAACCCTGCTGTGGTTCTATTCAAAGTCGTCGGCGCGATGAGACATCCAGAATGGAGGAAAACGTCGTACCTTGATCCGTAGTAGCCAGTTCCATCTGGCAGCAATTATCAGCCATCGCAAATCGAAACCATTCAAATACAACCCACCTTTCTACAAAATGTCGAGTAAGATCACGCGCTGGTTGACCGACAACCTGCATCCCAACATCATGCCTAGAGAAACTCAACTCTCTGGATCGCTGGTTCAATGAGACACCTACCAAGGCATTCTTGGGACCTTGGAGCGGTCGTACATGTCTTCTTCAGGTTTGTGGAGAGCGTGGAAGTCCATGACCCGCGGATTGCTGTAGTCCTTTCCTGATGCGTTGGCACAACTAATAAGCATGGATATTGTCGCTTAGGCTCATGAGCGACGAACCAGACCAGATCTCAGTTTTCTCCGGTGACAGTTCTGGATCATCGACGATAACATGTTGCGGGGTGTCCCACCTGGAGACAGTCAGCTATATTATGTGTAATATCCAACGACACAGACCTTCCGAAGCAAAGATCGATTCCACCCATGAAAGCTATGGTCTGATCGACCACGCAAAGCTTCTCGTGCTACGAGGAGAAAGGTATCAAGAAGGGACAGGGTAATCGATGTCCGATGAGCTCACATGGGCCCAGTAAAAGGTTCCAGTCTGGAAATGCGAAGGCGAACGCTGGATCATTATGTTTTCATGAAGGGATGACAGCTTCTGTTTTGCGTAGCTGAAGCGGTGTTGATCAGTGAAAGAGAATATTAGCGCTGAACAGTGCCCACCTGCTGTCGGTAGGTGTTGTGCGGCTTGACACTTCCAGACTGTTGATATTATGAGATCGCAAAGGTTATTGAAGTATGCAAACCTACTATAAGATGATATATATCTTCACACCTTCTTTCGCTTTCCGTTCCAAAATCTTGTCGAGTCGGTATTTCTCTTTATTCGTGCGTCGAACCTGTAGTTCTATAGCAGGAAATCAGAAAAACGAAACTAGCAATGTGAAATCTTACCTGGTGAAAGCCACCAATCGTGGATGTATATGGTTTCTTTCGCCATCATGAGGGCTCTCGACAGATTCCACATGTAGTCCCGCTATCGGGGGACACTCAGTCAGTGTATGTTGTAACTCAAAGACAACATGCTCACCCCATCCACAAGCCACTGTGCAGCAACGTTCATCCGTATCGGCGCAAAGCTGTCGAACCGATTTTTGGTCACGTAATGACAAGCATCCGCAGCCTTCTCCAATGCAGTGATCCATTGCAACATTTGACGCTAGCCGCGGGCATGTGGTTAACTGAAAACTAAAGGTTCGAGCACACAATTACCTCATTCCTGGCAAACAACTTGAGGCGCATCTGTGAATTCTCAACATAAAATGTATGCTTCGAGACGTCTTGCGAGCGCTTCTTTCGCTTGCGCCGTTCATTATCTGCTCTTTGTTGTTCCTGCTGGCGTTGAAGGTCTTGTTCTGCCTGATGAACAGGGGGCATTTCCAGTGGCCGAGTGTGAGTAGAAGGATCGAGCATAGGAGCAGGAGACATGTTTGATGCAACAGAGCTCCCTGAAGAAGCTGTATCACGTCGTACATGCCCATTCCTAGGCGGAACTGGGGACTTATCCTCCTGTATTTCTCCATTGATTATATTTGGCGAGGATCGGTGACCAACGCCGAGGACTCGAGTTATTCGATCTGTGATAGACCCCATGACAGAGGAACAGTCAATCTCCGTCTTTTGAGCTATTGGGACTTCGTGGACGCGTTCGGGAGTGTGAAACTCTCTCTCGGCTGGTTCCGGGCGAAGGAGGTGGAGACCTTTACGGTAGTAACTAATGGGGCGTACGATCTTGAAGTCCGAGTCCAAGAGGAAGACGTCCCATACAATTATCTGTGGCGGGTTGATTAGAAGCAGGAAGCCGAAGTTTCGAACCAACAAACTTCTCCAGGGTCTTCAATCACGACTAGATAGCTCTCCCGCACAATACACCAACGAGACTGCTTTCGTTCGCTCCGACCTGTGGATCTACGGCCTAGTCCTGTGTTACTTCCCGAGGTTTCAAAGCTCAAGAACCCAGCTTTGTATTGAACTCCGCCTGATTTAGCGAGGGTTATGAACAAAGCGCTGATTTCAAGAAAACCTGCGAGTCTATTCGCTGATGGATGAAACATCTGAGAGACCAAGGCGCTTAGTGAATTACAACTCCCATGGGTCATGTGGGACATACCACCGCACGGATGAGCTTGATGAGATAGTTTTCTAGGGCTTCCCGTTGCAATAGAGCGAAGTCTGTTTGACGAACCTGACCTCCGAGGCTCCCTTTCCTAAGAAAGTTGAAGTATGGCAGACCTTCGGCAAACATCGTCAGGGAATAGTGAGACGTGCAACGAGAAAACGCACTAGTTCGCGGAAACTCTGGAAGAGCATCCTTATGACTGCTGAGTGCATTGGATATGGTGTAGTGTGTATGCAACGAAAGAAAATCTCGGAGTTGGCGATAAATAACCCATCGGGCGGCACCGTTGGCATATTCACATTCGATGCGGAACACGGCCTTCTGGGCGTGTAAAGGGTGCAGACTATCGCTGATACGAATGCGCAGGCGATGAAGTAAAACCGGTATACGCCTATGACCCTTGTCATCCCGCTCGAACCAGAGTCCCAACATTAGGTTGGAAAGACCACCTGTGATGAGCTCGTCGGTGATGTTTACTTCTTGGGATGCGACGGAGTGTGTCACGGTGGTCGAGGGTGACTGTCGCATACCGGGAGGAATCAAAGCACGTAGCTTCCCCCACTTGTCAGAGCCTCCAGAGCGCTTGATTGACCTTTGGGGAGGATGGGACTGCGACCACTGGATTTCACTGGACGAAGGCTCCTTGGGCTGCAAATCGTCATGTTTGACTGAACCCGCGGTATAATATCTGGACATGCGCTGTTCACGCTCGGATGACAGTTCATGGCCTTGAGGCTCCCCAAAGATAGTCGGAGGCTGTTCGCTCGTGGTGGATTCAAGCCACCTGGTTGGACTGCGGCTTTCCTCTGGGACATTTGTCTCGCGAGCCTTTCCCTTTTTGTCAACCGGATCTTTTTCGGCATTTGGGCTGACCAGCTGCGAGTCCAATGCCCCACGAAAGACGGATTGTCGACGGGGGTGATAGGGTGGCCGAGAGGCAAACTGAGCCGGTCCACCAAGGTCATTTTCGAACAGCTCTGGATTCACGGGTTGTCCATTAACGGGATTGAAATATGGAACAACTGGGGAGCAAGAAGGGGTTAATTGATACGATAGCGATCGGGGAGGACCAGTCCGAGCGGACGGAGTATCTGGTAACGAGGGTGGTCGCGTTGGCGTGGTTGGAATAGGTAGCGCAGGTCGCTGGCCTCGGGGTGTGCCCTGGACGGCAGAAGGCGTGGACGTGTGTTGTTCAATTTGATGGTGATCAGCGAGTGCCGCAGTGGCCAGATCTTGGAACTGGAAAGTGAGATGCTTGTGCAGCTCGGAGGGCGGCGATGAGATATCCGCCGACGCCATTATCCTCGCGAACGGGTTTCAGTCAGAACAGCAACAAAGACAGAACGTGGTGGACGCTACGAGTAGGCAAGGATGCCGGCGGTGTTGGAGTGTTGACGAAGTACTAACCCGAACTAGAACCCCTGTTTGCCGAGAGTCGTTGGAACCGCGTTTACCAGGGAGTCCAAATCAGGGTCACGCTCTGCACGTAGTTGCCGCTGCCAGCACGGAGAGTTCAGCTTTCGACACTACTTATCGATACCGCCAGTTCGTTCTTTGCAACCACGAAAAAAAAACACCGGAGTTGATGAAAGCACTCTCTGTTGGGCCAGCGCCTCTGGGAAACAAGCGCCACTTCTCTCGGTTACATCATCAGCCATTCGCGTACGTCAGCATCGCCCTTTTGGGGAACCCCCTTGTGGCACGCTGAAGAGCAATTGAAGAGAGATTAGTATGATCACAGGACTCAGCGCGTAGGAGACGTCGAGTTTATCAACCACGTTGACCTCGACGCAGCTGCTGTCCTTCTCGCTTCAAGTTCAAGTGTATCGCAAATCCTGGCAGGTATGAATACGACTTACGATTGGTACTAAGCAAAGAACTAGGCTTCATTGGATTTACCAGCCAATCTCGCGGCTTCACGACCTGCTTTGATCCCAAAAACTGTATCCGCCGTCAGTCCACTACCTCCAGGGTAGTTATTATGGTAAAGGCCCCCAATCATCTCTCCGGTACAGAATAAGCCCCGTATGACGTCTCCTTTCTCTGACAGCACCCCCGCCGTCTCTGGACTGATTGCGACTCCTCCAAAGGTAAACGTGATACCACAAGCGACCTTGACAGCAAGGAAAGGTGCTTTTTCAATTGGAACCGCCCAGTTCGATTTTGCAAGTGACAGCGATGTTCTTGAGGACTGCGTCGACAGCCCGTCCTTGACAGCCGGATCCCATTTGAGCCCCGGATGTTCCGCGCGATGTTCCCGAACAGCATGGTTGTATTCAACCACCGTGCGGAGGAAGGCTTCCTTGTCTCTTAGCCCCTTCTCCGATAATTCATCAGCTAGCTCCTCAAGGGTGGAGGTAGCAACTTTCTCGACAATACCATCCCCGTATTCCTCCTTCCGAAGATGAGGAATCATTCCCGCATCCCACACCTGGTAGGCGCAGCCCTCTGGTTGTAATAGGATCTGCCTCCCAAACTTCGCGTAGGTGTAGTTTCTGAAATCCTGGCCTTCGTCGACGAACCGCTCTCCGTTAATGTTCACCATAATACCCAACGGATACCCTGATTTAGTGAACTGGTTGCTCAGCTCCCTGTCTCCGGAATCGGTGGGTGCATTTGCATCCCAGCAAGTACTGTGGCATCCATTCCAGTCACCGGCGAGTTTGGCGCCTACGGCTTGTGCCATTTCAATCCCGTCTCCAGTGTTGTAAGGTGTTCCGCGAACCTGAGCCTCGTTCAGCGATTTTAAAGGATACGCCTATGCGAGCGCTTACCCGTGCATGTGTCCAATCAGGCCCTAGATATTTGATGCGTAGTTCTCGACTGGATTCGTAGCCGCCACACGCAAGAATGACAGCAGACGCCTTGAGATGAATGTCCTCACCGCCCTTCCGCGCCACAACCCCAGTGACCGCGTCTCCCTCCTTGATGAGGTTCACTGCAGGGGTATTGAGCCACAATTTCACTCCCCTCTCCTCGAGCGCTCGCAAATCCGCCTTGATTAACCCCTTACCGCCGTCATCGACGCTCAGTGCCAACCCTCCCCAGAACTTCTGTCTCCCATCCACCTCGTATGCTTGTCGATGGAAAGCTAAGATGAATGGTATCTTGACCGTGTCTGCGAGCCACTGCACGGCATCCCGCGAATTCTCCACCAAGGCGTTGACGAGTTCGGCGTTCGGCTTGTTGTCACCGAGACGCATGATATCGCCGACAAAGTCGTCTACAGTGTACGGTGCCACGTCTATCTTCTCTGCCTGCTCCGCAGTGACGTTGGTGACGATCGGAAGGAGGTCTGCGAGGCCAGCATGGACAGTACGATGAGCACCCGCCGTGAAATAACCATTTCCACCGACCCATTCTTCTGGTGCTTTCTCCACGATCAAGACATTCGTACAGCCCGCCTCCACAGCAGAGATTGCAGCGCACGCGCCTGCGTGGCCACCGCCAACTACGATGCAGTCAAAGGTCTGTTCCATCTGATCGGGGAGGCGCGGGATATCCAAAGGTTGGATGTGAAAAGTCGTTTAGAGATGAACACCCTGAGCGCACCGGCCCGACTGCACCGGACCAATTTCACGATCTGCGGGATCACCAGACGCTGTTAGTATTACTAACGGAACGAATTTTTCCACTCTCCCACTCAACTTCCCGGATGTCAGGACTCACACATCTCGCAGAAGACATTCTACTTCGCATCGTATCCTTTCTCTCACCGCCGGACATTATCCGTCTTCGACAGGTAAGTGTTGGGATGATCGATGTGTTGATTGCCGCTGATGCCCCACCGGATCAACTCGATGATCTAGGTCTCTAAGACGTTGTGTTCAGTGACATACCAGCTCGTGGTCTGGATCCGAGCATACAAAAGTGCTGCACTTCCCCGACCTCCAGGACCATACCTGCGTGCCGGTGACAAAGAGGCATGGAAGTTCCTCGAGCGTGCTTTAGTCCAATCTACCAAGCTGGAACCTTGGTCTGCGCGCAGCTTCCATCTGGATGCTGTTCGCACATCCCCCAGGGTTGGCGACTATCTGAATCGGTGGCATTTCCCGCAATGGGGATCATGGTTTATCACAACCATCGACTCGTCCGTAGTCTACCGCAACCTCAATTCCGACGACCCGCAAACTCGTGTCTTGTTTCGTTTGGACGACTCCAGCAAGGGCATCAATCTCTTCCGGTGTGCTGACACGGTCACTCTCGCTGGTCATCCCATCACATACGTGCTTATCAGGCCTTGGAGAAGTCCTTATCCGCTGTAAGTTTAATCGTATCGAACCAGTGACTGATAGCATGAACACGCGATAGTACCCTATTGAAGATCGTTGGCCACTCCGGTTCTTCACTCTCGCTAGAGGCCGCCATTCCCCTTTCATATCCACGACACGATCAAGTTCACGATATGACTGTCGGTCCACGGTACGTCTGCATGCATACATCCGGCGTGCCAGAGAATGGGATATTTAGATTCGCGCTGCTCGACGTGACGACGGAGAAGTTATACCATCTTCCAACATTCAAGTCCAGCGTGGTAAGTTTGGTGCACCATCATCTGTCTGGCTATGATGAACTGGACGCAAAGGCACCGGAAATACTCGAGCGTTTGGCGCGTAATAGTCATCACTCGCGCTGCGCGGAATTCCTCTTAACAGACACGCATATCATTGCCGCCTTCATCACGGCGGATGAGGATCACCACATACAGGCATTCCGGCTTCCTTCGGAAGCAGAGTCCGGTGCTACTGCCGGGGACGACGGAGTGTTACCAATGACACACGAAGGGATATGCAAGACATTTAAATCACCCAAGTGGGTTCTCCGTAGGAATAAGGTCACCAATGTTGGAGGGGTGCAGACGACAGAGATACGATGCATGATTCATCGTTACCGGACGGACGACTCCGGGAATACCTGCAAAGATGAGCACAGCGCCATAGACCTCATTCTAACCGCTTCAAGTTCTCCCGGAATTGGAACGATCACACTCTCACAGTGTACCCCCCTGATCTCCTTGAAGGATGAATGGACGAAGTTCTTCAAGGTAGCAAGTTCGGAGGATGGGTTCGGACGCGGCGTGTACTGCGTCTCGCGCAACATGTCAACTTACGTTCGAACGTTTTCTGTGGATGCGAGCGGTCCTATTTGTCGGGTTGATATCGGGCCAAGGAGGGATGTCACCATGCTTGACCCCTTGAGGTACATGATGCAATTTCAAGCATGGAATGGCGAGGTTTGCTATACCAAGATGAATGACGTCAGGGTCCATAAATTTGTATGATTTGATAGTAATGTGCAGAACTGTTCTGCAGCTTATGGTCTTGGATATGTTCCACTTGTTCGATTATTCCGTCATGAGCCTGCTCCCTTATTCTCCAAAGATCAACCTGCTCATACTGTGGAAGGGTTGACCGCCAAGTACCCGCCATCAATGACCAACTCCTGTCCATTCATATACGCTGCGGCAGGCGATGCAAGGTATACAGCTGTTCCAGCCATTTCTGCGGCGCTGCATAGAACAATAATGTGAATATCGCTTTATTCGTCGGAAGTACGAGGACGGCGACTTACGTTCCTGGCCTTTTAGCAGGGACAGAGATGATAGGCATGCCTACGGCGTCCGTTGCTTCTTGTCCGGAAATGATGTCGTGCGTCATCTCACTCTCGTACACGCCTGGTGCGATCGCGTTCACGCGAACCGGGATACCTCGAAGAGCAAGCTCTGTAGAGAGCATCTTTGTGAGGTGTGACGCAGCGGACTTCGAGCTGTTGTAGCAGAACTACATATACCACATCATCGTATTGAGAGGGAGCCCCACCAGAGGAAAATAGATTTCGTACATGTCTCTGTGCAAGCTTGGTGAGCCCACTTATGCTCGTGATGTTAATCACATTCGACGTGAATCCAGGCTTATCCTGCGATCCCTTGGCGAGCAAGTCCAAGAAAGCGGTGGTCATAAAGTAGATGGAGAACGTGTTTATAGCATATAGCGCCGACCATTGTTCGAACGATTCGCTGTTGAAGAGATACTGGCCTAGTTCCTCTGCTTTCTTGTGTGCGGTGGTGGAAGGTTTGTTAAGTTCTGGGGAGGTGGGACCAGATTGGCCAGCGCTGACAGGAATCGGTCGGTGATCGGGGAGGAAAGACACAACGAACGACATCCATACTTGTTCACAAGAATGTGGAGCTTCCCTTCGTCTCTCTTCAGCTCCCCAACGACCTTTTGGATATCTTCCTTATTCGTGGAATCCATCTGTAGGCTGAAATCGGCATTAGATAATGGGATGCGGTCCAGAGATAAAAGAACTACTCACGCAATCATGTTTCCCATGATATCTTTCTTGCTGTTGTTCCAAGACTCTGTAGTTTTACGGAGGACCTCTGGTCTCCGCCCGGTGATGTAGACGCGCGCCCCGTTGGCGGCCAACCCCTGAGCGATCATGAGGCCGATACCGGTGCCGCCCCCTGTCACGAGAGCAACGAGACCATTGAGATCGTAAAGTTTGTCCAAGGTGAATTGGGCTGGGGATGTCATGATGGACGAGGGATCGATATGGGAGGACTTGATGTGTAACTTAGTAGGTCACCCTGAGATAAGACGGAAGAAATGTCCGATCGGTCCGATCTCCCGGTCCGAGTGGACGAGGGTGAACGTTTGAACGTTTATTTAAACTAGGGCAGACTACAGATTGCGCATGGTCGAACGGACGTGCGGAATGCGCCCGCGACTCTGAGGATACAAAAAACGCTTCACGCTTTACAATTATCGATACACTACCAACATTACATCAGTACATGTCCCAAATCAACGAACAAGAGAGTCCAAACCAGCCTCGAGGCTGTGATATTACAACGGGCCAGGGAGTAAGCGGGCCATTCGCGCAGAGTATCATGAGTTAAACGTCATGGTGTCACCGGATCTTCCACGTTATCATTCAACCCAACAGGCAACGGGGATTACCGCGTCGCCGACTTTCACAGACTTCAATAAGGGAAGTTGTGATGCAAGTCCGAGAAGCAACGATGGCTCGACCCAGCGACCCTCTGCCATTAAGCTATGGAGAGAGGTCTCGCAGAGCCTATGATATAAGGTATCCAGACACGCCGGCAAGCCGGCGAAAGATACATGAGGGTGATCAGATGAATCGAGCACATGGTCGCGTTGGTCTCGCAAGAATAGATTCTTGAGCATGGGGGTGGAGAGTCGAGAAAGTATCGTCACGAGTTCGGACGGAATATCCGTCTGTTCATTGTCCACACGCAGTGACAATGATTCGAGGAAAGGCAAAGCGACGTCATCATCGCCAAGTCGAGGAATTCGCAAAAGCAATGTCCGCGCTATCGCCGTCTTGTCACGAATGCAGAGTCTGAGATCCCGAATCCGGGAGGAGACCTGTAGCATTGACAGAATCTCATTGATGGTTTCTGACCCACGGGTAAACCCGTGATGTGTGTAGTCCAGGACCACCAGGTTTCCAAAGAGCGCGGGAAGCCATGTCAATCGCACGCCTTCCAACGTTGCGCATGTGAGGCGAGGGGCAAAGCCACCAAAGAGGCTGAACTCTTTGGTATCGTCGTTTTGGGGGTATCGAAGGGTGAGGGATTCGAGCTTCGCAGCTTCTATGGTACAATGGGAATGTGAGTCCCCCGAATTGGGAGATCGATAGTCCCAAAGATAGGAAGCTGGCCGACAGTAGGGTCCGAGAGCCGCGTTCCAGAGGTATGGAGTATACGAGTCGAATTTGATATCGAGAGACCTCCAGGTAGAAACATAAGGTGCAAGGAGGTGCATTTGAAGTGCGACAGTGTCTATATCATATGAAGCGTCTGAGGGACGATCTGAGGCGAGAGTAACATCGAGGGTGCATGATCGTGCACGACGGGCGCGTTCTTTCCACATTTGCAAATTCGAACGAGGGGAAAGTGTTACACGTCGCCAGAGGGAGCGTGCATGCAACGCGATCGCTCTCCAAGAATGACACACATGAGACACGAGGACGAGGAACATCACGTCATCAACAGCGCCGAGTGCGAATACATGCACGAGGAGTTCGGGCGGCAGAAGGTGGATGAGGTGGGTAGGGACGTTAGAGTTCGTTGTGTGATAGAGCGAGAATGTCATAGAAGGGCGTGAGATCATCGTGGAGGCATCATTTGGCGCCTCGAATGTCGTGGCGAGCGCAATGTGAGAGTTACGGTTCGTACGATCTGTGAAGAGTGTCCGGTATTCCTTTCCATCTGTTTGATGCCTTGTGGATGGGTCAGAACTCTCAGAGACGGTAACTGGTCGAATATACTCACTGTTCGAGTCGGACCTTATCCTGAAGAGCCTTCGTGAAGGAACGAGTGAGGACCAACTCACGGCGGCGAGACCGCCTGAGTGTCGCAGGCATGCCTGTGGGGCGGGGTCAAGATCAAGGATTAAGATAAATATACATGCGCCGAGATTTTATGGGTGGAAATGAACGACTTCTTAGCCACAGGGGCTGTCAAACTGAACATAGCACCGGCAAAGGTCGGGTCCGAGGGAGAAAAGAGCAACCAAGGATAGTTTGGGCCTATCGTGGTTGATCTGGGACACAATTGCATCCTCGACTTTCACGGTTTCACCACGGCATCCGTTGCAGTGTGAATGACAGCAAATATGGAGAACTCAGCCATCGCGAGACAGCTGCCAGGCCTGGGGAGATCCCGGTGTAATTCCGAGTCCGGTCATGGAAAGGTCCGTCGACGTAGTAGTGCGTTGTTTTTGTTCTTTCGAGCAGTGAACAAAGCGAGAACGACGTAACTGGCTCGCAACAGCGCATTGAAGAAGCAAACAAGAAACACCATGAGCACCATTTTCGAACGGCTAACGTATCGATACAAAAAAATCAACTACCAAGTGGGAGAAAGTACGGCGCCATCGCAGGCCCAATCAAGTATAGTCTGTACATATGTGGGAGGCAACTCTTGCGGAGAACGTCCACGACTCTGCGAAGAGATTTAAATTGTGACTCCGTACGTATACCTCCGTTCTGTCTTTGGGAGCGCGTGAGCAATAATTGCGCTTCAACGAACTTTGGATCCGGTTGCAACCAAAGAACAAGCCAACTTGCCAGCAGCAATTCCTGAGTGATGGGCCCCCGGAAATGAACACTTGAAACTTTGGAGCTAATCGCCTCGGCAGTCATGAATCAACGTGCCACTGGGCAATCGAGCTACAAATCGTGCGCCGAGGAGAGATTCTGATACCAGATTCCCGAAGTTCGCACCATGCTGGACGTGGAACTTCAAAGGGAGGGCTTTGAAGTTCGTGCAACTGGTGAAGGGGGTTGCTGTTTAAGCATCGGGATTGCTATTCAGTCAGCAAAGCCAGGATGGTCTGAAACATTGATCTGGAGTAACCAGGAGCGTAACCCGAGCAGTCATAGTCGTACTTAGTCGATGTCTTGGTGGTGTGGTTCGCGAACTGTTTTCGGTAAGCTCGAGTTCCCTAAGCAGGTGGACGCGCCGCCACGCCAAACGTTTCTCTCAACTTTCCAAACTTTCAAGCGGTGACAGAACTTCAAAGTCGCGACGTACTCACGACTCGTGATAACCAGCATGGATGACTCTGCGAATGCGAGTGACGGCCTGGATGAACTGACAAACCTCCTCACAAAACTATCCGTCAACTCCTTCGACATCAACCTTCATGTCAAGCACATCAATCTTGCCCGTTCTCTTCCCGACATGGAGGCTCAAGTTACAATAGCTCAAGAAATGGCAGCTAATTATATTTCAGTTGGGGATGAAGTGTGGTTACCCCTCATCGAGGCAAAAACCGCCTCGGCCAACTTGCAAAATCCTGCTGAAGTATTGGATGTACTGGAACTGTATGCGCGGGCAGAAAGCGATTACCTATGTGCGTGAGGATTCCATGTTCCAAAAGTATATGTTGAACGGCTGTTACAGCTATCCCCATCTTACAGAAACACATTGAATTCTTAGTCGAGCGTCATGCATACTTTGCGGCCCTTGAGACTTCACCAAAGGAGTCAGGCGACCCCTTCTCCACCGCATGGACCCGTGAAGCTATCTCAGAAGTCGTTGGCAAAGGTACTGGGCATCTCGCGAAGGTAAGGACCTTCTTATTGGCATCCTGTGCAAGCTCACATGCCGCCGAAAGAGTCGGTACCTTTGGGAGTTACAACGAGATTGGGAACTGGAGATGATTGATGTTACTTCCCCGAATGAAAGGTTAGCGTCGTCTCCCTTATATTATTGGCGCTCACCATGGTCAACAGACCTGAACTGATTCAACGTGTTGGGGAACTTCATCTTGCTCGCCTTCAACAACCACACGCAGGTGGTTGCTTGCATATATACGGATATGCGCACTGGCTAACATTTTGTCTCCAAAGGGCACGAGGACACTTATCAATCATATTCATCATTCACCACAGCATACAAGCCGCCAACAGAGTATGAGTCATTGCTCATTTCAGCTTCGAAGCTTCGTTCTCGCGCCTTGAAAGCATATGAACGTCGCGAACCGTCAGAACTATCTCTCGTAAGCAGCTTCCACACCGGTATACATTTACTGATGCCTGTCTGGTGGGTAAAGACCTCTTTAGGTGCATATATGCAGTATATTTCAGCAGAACGAAAGGGAAAGATCGCCGATGTATTCGTTACCAGAGGCTTGTACGAACGAGCAATCGCCGAAGCTGCAAGACGTCGGTTCGCTGGTGAGCAGGGGGCGGAACATATGTTGCGCGTGTTTTGGCTCGGGTATCTCGACTTTCTTGTAAGTTACAAGCGACTACATGCGTTTTAGACCCTTTTGACTGAACTATTGTTACTCTCCCTAGCGACTGCAAGAGGTCGATGAGGACGACCAGACGCACACGCTAAGGCGTGCAATCAGAAGTGACCCTGGTTCAGGTGAAGGATGGGCGCGGTATATCCGTCATCTGGTGCGTCGTGACGTGCTTGACTGTCCGTCCGCGGCCAACAGCAGCACCCACAGGAACGGAAAGCAGAAGCTGATCCAGAAGATGCATCAATGGATAGTAGCGAATCAATTTCTGGTATACCTCTCGTGAATTTGTTTCCAAACCTGTTAAACCTCCAAATAGACGCCTACAACCGCGCGCTTGCTACCAACCATTTCTCGAAATCAAACCCGAGGGGGCCCGACCTAGATCCCGAGCAAATTATACCTCTCGTACTTGCACGCGCCGGTGCAGAGAAACGCGCCATCGAGGCAGGAAGGGGCGGCGAAGATGCCCTCAGCACGTTAATCAAGGTCGTTGAAGATGGTTTCGTGATGGTCAGACAAGGTAAGGCCAATGGATTTCCGGTCATTCAGCTTGACTCAGGCCCTCCTAGCTTCAAAAGCGGGAGACCAACGTTTCAGACTGGAGAAATTCCTCTCGGAACTGGTATAACCTTCTTCCTAACCTCCTCGAACGCCAGCTGATTATTTAATCAAGTATTTGAGCCTTGCAGATGTCCCAGCCGCTGCTATCCAGTTATGGGCGTCCGCCGCTGCACACTATAAGTCAAGCTGGGCGGTATGGGTGGCATATACCGATGTTCTAATGTACCTCTTCATCCACATTCGTGTTCTGGGTAACTAACATCCAATCCGCACAGTCGAACAGATCAACATGACATCGCACGGTCCACTTTCCAAGATGTCAGTACCAAGAATCTCGATTATCCCGAAGCTCTCTGGGACGCTTGGCTAAGTTTCGAGCATGCCCACGGTTCTTTGGCTTCTTTGGAGGATGCGCTTGCGCGTATAGACCGCGCGAGAACTCAGCTTGAAGTTAGGCGAATGAGGGTCAGTTCAGTTATCCCATTCCTTTCACTTGATCCCTTGTCGCTCAATGACATCGTCTATTCTCTTTTCAGGAAGCCCAGAAAGCATATGAAGCAGCCCAGTATGCTATGGAACAACAAGCTGCGTCCGTCCCTGTCGCGGCCGCACCTGTGAACGTTGCCCAAGAAGCGCAATCCACATCCGCCGGCGACCGGATGGATGTTGATGTTCCGTCTACTTCCCATCAAGCTCAAGGGAAACGCAAAGCGAGTGAGGAGCCTGGACTCGATGGCAGTGGTAGTAAAAAGGCGCGAATGGGTATGTCTTCCCTGGTACGCTTTGTTGATAACAACTGACTGGCACCCCTGAAGAGCCGCCCAGTGCGCCGTTGAAGAGGTACATTCCCTCATTGAGGGCGAGGGCGATTGCTTAATCGGTCATTTCTTGCACATTAGGGACAGGGAAAATAGCACTGTTTTCGTTGCTGATATACCTTCTGGAACAACTGAAGATCAGCTCAAAGCACTCTTCAAGGATGTGGGTACAATATCACAATTTTATTTCTCTGGCCAACTAATTTCTTTTTGTAGTGCGGAGAAATTCGTGAAGTAAAGTTGACCAACATGCCTGAAACGCTTGTCGCAACAGTCGAGTTTACTGCACGAGTAAGTCGTGAGATACTTTGAGCCACTCGGTTCTGATCTTTGCGTAGGACAGCGTTCCCGCCGCGCTTACCAAGGATAAGAAACGCATCCAAGGGATGGAAGTTAGCGTGCACCTTGCATGGCGCTCGACGGTGTACGTGACAAACTTCCCCGAGAAAATGGACGATAGGGCCATTCGGGATCTATTTGGACAGGTTCGTCTCGTTGATAGCTGCCTTCCGTGGCTAATGCTTGTCACTAGCACGGTCTAATATTTGACGTCCGGTGGCCAAGCAAGAAATTTAAGGCGACGCGACGGTTCTGTTATGTGCAGTTCACCTCCCCAGTGAGTTAGCCCGTAAATTGTTTGATTGCCCCGTTATTAATGCAATGCCTAGGCTTCAGCGGAGAGGGCACTGGAGTTGCATGGTCGCGAACTTGACCCTGAACGGAGGCTTAGCGTCTACATGTCAAATCCTGAACGAAGGAAAGAGCGTACCGATGTCGACGCAAATGAACGAGAGGTGTATGTTGCAGGTCTCAGTAAATTCACGACCAAAGATGATCTCAAAGAGGTCTTTTCGAGGGTAAGTGTTTTCATCTATCAAGTCGCCGACGACGATCTTGATGGGATGTTAGTATGGTCCCGTGAAGGATATTCGTCTCGCAGAAGAAAAGAATGGTCAGGCAAAAGGCTTCGCGTTTCTCGAATTCGAGAGTGATGTATGCTCTTTGATTTCGATGTCATTGCAAATCAATCTAAGTCTCGTTGTCAGGCGGATGCTCGTAGCGCCCTCGCTGCAAATAACTATGAGCTCAAGAAACGACGGATAGCCGTGACGCTTGCAGACACGCGCGTGCGATCAAAGAATCGGTGAGTCTGGCTGCAGAGTAACTGGAATCATACTCAATTTACAAATTCTAACAGGGAAGGGTGGGGAGAAAGCGGACTCGGACGACTTACGGAGACTCGGAATCGCTCAGTCCGCATTCGCAACTTGCCCTCAGACACGCAAGAAGGACTTTTGCAACAGGTACTTGAGAAGTATGCAACGGTGAAACGCACCGAGTTCTTTGCGGAAACAGGCAAGGCGATCGTCGAGCTGGAGAACGCTGCAGTAAGATCTCACCAATCCTCCGTCTTTTGGCATGCTTCTCACTCCACGAATGTAACCAGGAAGCGGGCAAGCTGCTGTTGCGACCAGAGCCGATTGTTTTCAATGGCATCAACTTGGAGATATCTGAAGAAACGTTATCGGGATCATCCCATTCCCAACCGATAACAGCTCCTGCCACTTCGGGCGGGATGTTCATCCCTCGAACGGCAGCCTCGAGACCAAGAGCAGGTCTGGCCCGTGCCCGCAAACCTGGCATTGGCGCTGCGAAGCCTATTGCAGCTAATGACACGCAAGAGGCATCGAAGATTGGAGGGAAGGGACAGGATGATTTCAGGAAGATGCTGGGCTGATCGAAGCATTTTAAATACTCATGCGCGATGCAATGAAATATTCTATCCAAGTCTACTCCAGTTCCGGTCGACACGTGTCGTGACTAATCAGATCAATCCTGACTCGACTCTCGCTTCCAGTCATGGTCCGTGCGCGAATTCCAAGGGTATATAAACCCACGCTCGACATCGTGAATCCTTACCACTCTGGCCTTTTGGCTTAGATCAAGTGTAGTATCTGTTCTTAATAGTTTAACCACTATTATGAGGGCACCGCCCTCATTTTCTGGTTATCAAATTTTTGCCGCCCTTGTCCCCTGCGAGCTCTGCTTGCAACTCCGGGGGCGCGATGACCTTGCTACTGCACTACTGGCTCGTGTCGTCGGGGGATCTCCCTCGCTTTTTACTTGCTTTGTTTTCTCTTTGCGATGTCTGCCGTTGCTGTCAGTTGACAACAATCTGGGACTTGGCAAACAGAAATCAGAGTAATCTCTTTCATTGGTTCGTTCTCTTGTTCCATTTTTAATTCATATGTGATTACTGGGAACAAGTGGCATGTTATCTAAACGGCTCGGCCAGTAGCGTCACAACCTAAAATATTTTGCCAAATGGTAGGTATGCCCTCTTCTTCGCATCCTACCTGCATTCCATTTTCTCTCAGAATGTAGTACTCTCGACTAGGGGTTTGTATGACGGCTATGGCGGGATGAACTGCTTCACCTTGTGATGTTTTGAAATGGACGCTCTCAATGTGGTGGTGACTACAAGGTATCAGCTTGTGTTGTACGCCGATGCGAGGACGTACGGTGGAAGATACATGTTTACCGACGGTGCCGTCGTTCGAGGCCTCAACACCCCCTTTTCGGGCAAACCAGCAAAGTCTTGAGCCATCGCACTCGTGGACATCCATTGCCCGCTGATGCTGAGGAAGAGAATGCAATGAGCAATGATAGAACGTAACAGAGCTTGGGATCCACCCGTTTGCTACCACACACGCCAAGATATACCTCTCCGCGACGACCCGTTGAGCGACGCTGTGTACATCTTGTCCTGACACGCGACGTAACCACGCTTTGCTGATGCCTCGATCGTAATCCTCGACGTTGGACCACTTCACATAGTCAAGAAGAGAACGCGGTCCTGCGTCGATCTGCGCCCTCTGAAGAATCCACGCATTCCAATCGGCACGTAGAGGATTGTCTTGGGTTGTCTTGCCTTCCGACGAAGGGGGTTGACCGATCACTTCACAAGTCGCTTCGAGCACGTAGAACGCTTCGTTGATGCCATCGCATTGTGCAACCACCTGCCAGATCTCGCCTTTCACGATCTCGCGAACGTCTTTGAGAATGCTTTTCGTCCACGAGGAGGAATCATGACCGTATGCGCCGACCGAGATGGCGAACCACATTCGGGTGAGAACGAATCTGGAAACGGCATTCAGCGATGATCTGTGTTGAGAGGCCTGTTTAGAGGGAGCTCTGCTGACGAACCGAAGAGCGATGTTGACTTGCTTTTCGTCATCAGGGCTGGTCCAAAGGTGCTCGGACAACGGATCGTAACCCAGCGAGCTCGTGTATCGGCCAAAGAACGATTGTTTGAATCGTTGACGTCTCTCGGAGAGTTCGGCCATCCGGAGTCGAAGATACGGCCAAAAGTTCGTCATGGTTTTCGGATATTTCTGGAACATGGCGTCCAATCGATGACCGGCGAAATTCCTCGATAATATATGCGCAGCAGATAGGTAGACTGATCATGGAAAATGCATGAAAACGAGTGACAAAAGTGGAGTTAGTTCGGGGAACGTCACACCTGCGTACCGAAACATTCTCGAGACCAACGTGCATGTTTGCTTGTCTTGAGAAGAAAGCGCGCTTAGTATGATGGCCCATCGGTATACCCATTTGCGCTCGGATGCCCTTGGTGGATAGTAAATAAGGGAGAGTTCCGGAATGGGCATAGCGGGAAGATCAAAACCCGAGGCAAAGTCGTTACTTCGTGTGACAGCTGCCTGGGCTGGAGGCTGGGGGACCGCGCGATTCGTCTGCTCAGACTCAACTGCTTTGGGCCTTGCAATTCCTAAAGGCTTGAACCGTCCAGAGCCGGTTAATCGAGGGGGTGCCTTCGCACTCTGGCGCGAGCTTTTGATGGAAGGCTGCACCGAGAACTTCTCGGAACTAGTCGCTGTTGGCCGTGGAGGTGCCTCGGGGGCTCGGAACACCGAAGAGACTACGCTCGATCCCACCCGGGCTGTAGAAGTCCGCGGAACTGGAAGTTCATGACTTTGAGAGGCAGCCGTGGGTTTGACGGATATCCTGGGCCGTTTCTGGGGTGCAGATGCTTCTATATGCGCTGGCCTTTTCGCGTGGGTTATGGCGGGCGGCTTCTGAATGCTTGTTGCGATCGTCAGGTTCTGTATCGAGTTGGAAGGCCTGGTCGACAAGAAGGAACGTGAGGGGGAAGTCTTTGCCAGGATTGCCTGTGATTCGCTCGTGGATGATGACACCTGTTGAGCTGTACGCTGCGCTACATTTGTGGTGGGCACTTGGGGAGGGAGTGCAGAAGGCCCAGAAGGTGCAGGTGAGACTACAGGATCCTGGGCCTGTTCTACGCGTAAGAGGAGTGGAGCTGCGTTCGCGCTCGGGTTAGCTTGCTGGTGCGACTGCGGGGGTGGTGCCCCGAACTCGGCAAGCCTTTGCAAGAGAGCAGCCTTTCCTAACTTCGAATAACCGGTAATTCGCTTCTCTTTGCATAACGCTTTGAGCTGAGGGACCGTGAGCTTGCTGAGATCTGAGGGAAGGGAAAAGTTGGGGGAAGTCATGGTGGTATAACGAGAGTCAGTGGACGAGGAAGCTAATGTTGATCGAATGATATGTAGGTATCTATCAAGCCGCGTGCTTTTTCATCCAGTCATGAATCGTAAAATATCCCATCAATTGATCCACGTTGATTCCATTTTCCCCAATCTTTTTTGCCTGTGGTTTTCTTGCTCGCCTCCGACCCACCGCTGTCTGTAAGGTATCTTTATTCCACGACGGGTCATTAGCATGCCTTTCAAGAATCCAGTCGGGAGCCAAGAGAGCGTGTCGCGCTCGTTGTTGCTCCCGTAGTTCCTCAGCTAGAGACGGAAGGATACGGATGACGCGACGCTCAACAGGGGGCCCATAGAGATCTTCACTATCGTCATCATCTCCATCGTCTGCGACATCCTGATTGTCTTGAGGCTGGCTCACCACGCCATCAACAGGAATTCAATCCTGTTCATCAGTATAGCTCACCTGAATCACAACGGGAGCCGGTTCATTGGCAATAGACCTGGGCCGGATTGCCTGGTTAACTGACGAGGGCGCTTGCATTGGTTGAATGCCGCTGTTGGGGGTGGACACGCGACCGGGAGCCTGAGGCGAGGGATCGACTTCCATTCGATCATCATCCTCAGATTTTGTTTGGACACTGGCAGCGCTGCTAACGGATTTCTCTGGTTCAACGCTAGAAAAAACACTGGGCGTCGTTCCTGTCGCACTCTCCTTGTTCTTCTTGCATCTTCTACACCTCCACGCGCTGAGCGAGTTGGCGATGTCACCCGATTTTGTGGCACGTAACCGCAGAATGAGATCAGGTTCCTCCATAGGTGGCATATGGCACCCTGAGGGGAATAAATATATCGATTAGACGATCCCCTCCGGAATGTAAACCTACCGTGGTGCCATGTCTTGTTACATCCTTGACAAGTCAACAGAAATGCCTGTGGACCGTTGGTGGTTTGCTTGCAGCGCTGACAGGACAGCATTATGACGGTGGACGATAAGGTTAGGGTTAGACCAACATTCGACCTTGAATTTATCGCACTCATCTTCAATGGCAGAATCAGACGAGCGCATCGAGGTCGCAAGTTCGTTCGTACTGCAATCACCACCAGGAGAGATCAACGACGTCCTCAACGGTTTGCATTCTATGCACCTTGATCTACTGTGATGCTGACGATCCACGCCCCCCCTGGCACGACGCGCGTAGATGTGCGTGGAGTAGTCAACGACGATGACATCCTAGAAGACGGCATCCTCCCTGCTCTCCGAGAGTACAATCTCGCGCAATTCATCGTGGTCGATGTCCCTGGTGCGGAACACCAGGTATATTCTGTTCAATATGGTCGTCCGCGCACTCGTTGATTATAACTACAGACGATAGTCAGTGAAGTCGCACGTAAGCAAGACGATGATGGGGAGGAGGAACGGTTCCTGGATCCTCGTTCCAAGACGTCTTTCAGATTCGATCACCTCAGGCTGGTGAGTGTAGCCTCCAAATGTCGTGTATTTCCACAGCTATATAATCTGCCTTTCGTTTAGGAAGCATCTGACTCTCGTCCAGAGGAACCTGATGCAGAGACCGAACCGTTACGGTAAGCCTTCACCGGTATTATCTCTGTCATCTCTTGAGAACGCGATCAGAGCTGCCCTCGAGAACGCTGCCCTCTCTTATCTAAGTGCGCATTATGTCGAAGGCGTGGCTGTTGTGTTCGCATCCCAGTCACCCAGCAATTACACCATTCAAATTGTTTCAAATAAGTACAACCCATCTAATTTCTGGTCCGCCCCACTTCCTCAATACAATAATTCCTGTACGTTGCTGATGAGAGAATAGGTCGGGGAGATGGCGTTCTCGATACGAGCTTGACTTTACAGAGTCAAAATCGATTCAGGGCAAAATCTTGGTCAACGTTCACTACTACGAACAAGGAAATGTGCCGATCGATTCTGTTGACCTAAAAAATACACACCCAGCTAATTCGTACTGAGTAGGTTCAACTCGAAACGACGCATGACATATCAATACCCATACCGTCGGCGATCGTAAACGCGCCACATGCCGCAGCCGCGCCCAAGATCGTCGCGTTGATCGAAGCAGAGGAATCGCGACTACAAACGTCGCTAAATGACTCTTACCACGAGATGAGCGAGAAGGCCTTCAAGGGCCTTAGACGTGCGTTGCCCATGACTAGACAGAAGATCGACTGGGATAAAGTGAGTGTGTTCTAGCCTCCTGAGAAGACTTCTCATCCGATGTGTTGCAGGTAATGGGGTACAAGCTTGGAGCGGAGCTCACCGCGAGCAAGGGTTCCTTTGCGAACGCATCATGAAACCCCGCCTCGTACCAGAAGCATTGAATGTGACGATCAGCTAGCATGTAGCTTTTCAGTCCGTGATCTGCGTGATGTTGGCAACTCAGCGCTCCCCTTTGAGATGTTCCAAAGGCCCGTTTGCCTCTGAATACATTGGGTTTACAAATCCATCGGGCTGCACGCTCTGGCGCTGAAATTTGGGAAGCAACAGAGATCCACAGTACATGACGAAGATATGGCAAATCTTAGATTCTGCTTTGACCTCATCCTGTCACAGCTTGGACTTGAACTGATCCTCCGTAACACCTTTACCCATAGCCGCTGTCGATGAGATACCACCTGTCACCGTCTTGAGCAGATTGTCCGCGTAATCCGCACCACTCCACTGCAGAAGAAGTTAGCATGGCAGCCTTCTTGCTGGCGCTGATCATACCTTTTGGTGCGTCAACACGTCACAACCAATTTCTCGCTCATTCCGTTGCACGATCTCGACGTAGGCTTTCATGCCTTCCTCGGCGTACGCGCTGGCAAACAAATCACTTATATATGCGTTCGAGTGAAGGCCACCGAGCTTGAATTCGGTCAGCTAGCAAATCCATCTAACAACTTCGTACCCTTACCGTGATGAACTGCCAGCAGAATCCAAGCCTCCCAAGCTCCCAGATAAAATCTTTCGTGTCTTTCGTGCCAAGTCCAGCTGCTTCCCAGTTGAACGACGGGCTGAGGTTATACGAGAGCCAGTGTCCGGGGCGTGCGGCATGGACACCGTGCGCGAACTCTCGTGCCTGAGCCAGTATGGGCTTCTTCGTCTCCATCCACAAGGCGTCCGCGTAAGGCGCGTACTCGATCGAGCGCATGATAGCGCACTTGGTACCACCTTGATAACGATAGTAACCCTCGCGCGTCCGAGGTGTGTCCCAGTTCCAGTACGGGACATTCTTGAGCCCGAACTCCCTCTGGGCGATGGCGATCGCTTTGGGATACGAAGCATGCGAGATTCGATCTAGGAACTGTTGCACGCTGTGTCGTACAGTTCCCTGCGCGACCAGGGCATCCGCGAGTGTCTCCGAGAAGAGTTGCAGATTGGCAGCGGCGATCCAAGCATCTTCGACAGACTGAAGATCATCCCCTGACTTTCCCGCTCTCTCTGCATCGAGCATGACACTAACGAGAGGCGGGAGAGATGCATTCGTAGAGCCAAGAATGAAGGAATGGTCTCGCTCGTCAATATTGGACGTGATCAACGTCGCAGCTTCCGAGTCCGTCCGGGAGATAATAAGGTTCTCCACACTCATGATATCAAACTGTAAACGGATAGCGACGAGGCGATTGATATGCTCTGCGACGGGGACGAGCACTTTGCCAGCCATGTGACCACATTTTTTGGTCCCCGGTGCTTGATCTTCGATGTGAATACCCGCCGCACCTTTCTCGACGAACATCTTGGCGAGTTTCATGACGGCGGTGAGACCGCCGTGTCCGGTGTCGGCGTCAGCGATAATGGGGCGGAGGTAGTCGATGTAGGGGGTCGAGGCGAGTTCGGCATCGGACATGTGAGAACGGGCTTCACGTTGTTTGCGGTCGTGGAAGAGTTGAGCCATGAAAAGGTGCTCGACTTTGTTTGGGACGGTATTGGAAGGGTAATCTGCACGTCTGCGCGTCACAAACAGATGGTTTATGGGCACGTCGAGGACGGGGAGACTCACCGGCAAGATCAGGACCAGGCTCGTTCGTGCTCGACGCAGTCGAGGATGATTGCCAGCCGGAGACATAGACAGTCTCGAGGTACTTTGCCATCTGAGTGACCTGCACCGGGTCGAGTCTGCTCGAGGTTCAGCAAGCGCTCTTTTAAAAGGATTTCAATCGCGACTTACGCTCCATAAGTGTGCGACGGAGTCCCATTCTTGGCGTGTTCGGAGAGAAGGGCGAACAACTTCTGGCCTTGGATGTTGGAAGGATATTGGATCGGAATGGTTCCTCGCTTCGAAACGACCTGAGCAGCAGTGTACTGTCTCTTCACTCGTGCAAACCGAGGACTCTGTCCGAGATCATCGTTAGCAGCCGTGAGTCATTCAAACTCGAAAATAGGGGCATACCATGAACCATTGTTCGACTTCGGCCACTTCAGCCTGGAAAACAGCTCGTTCGTGGCTAGTCATCGGGAGGGTGTAACCAGCAAAAATCCAAGGAAAGGAAGACGGGTTTGAAAGCAGGAAAGATCAATCTGGTCCCATTTCAATGGTGAATCCTTCCCGGCGGCTTCAAGGGGGTGAAGCATGTGATTCCACCAATCCCATTTGTTTTCCATTTCCAACTTGCGCGAATATCCGCTAACCTCCGATGTACTTACCATCTTTGCCTTGGCGCAATCGGGGACCGCCATGTCGGTTGACAACGCTTCCGGGGAAATCATGATACCGTGCAGCTCGTGATTACGCTTTATCTCCTCAGCAAGGTGAGTAATTGTTACAGGAAGTCGCCATTTGTATACCATCTCTACAAGGTCGGCGGCACATCTGCATGCGCGAAATTCCAGTTCGCTGCCTCGCAACGACCCCAACACGACACGGAGTCACGAACGAGATCGGGTATCGCAACTCTAGCTGGACCGATTGGGTGCTGTTACATTTCAGACCACCTTTTGTTACCTTCGATCACCATCGTAAACGAGGCCAGCGAGGCCATAGCGCACCACGAAAGCTATCGAGCTTCCGGTAACCTGATCATCCATGAGTCACACCAACACTACTCATAAAGTCTTGGCCACACTTACTTGGGTAGCCATCAGCACCTGCACCAACCGTTTCTCGGTCATCGGTCCAAATCGCAGAAGTAGGAAATTCAAAATAGTGAGATTAGTGGCCTCGACGATCGTTCCGCTGGTTGGATGGACGGTTAGCTCCGTGAGGCCCAGGGACGAGAAAACTCGGAGGACGAAAGAGGCTAGTTTGGACGGGGGATTTAGGAACGGAGCTTTCGACGGATGCAAGAGATTCGTGTCAGGGTCAAATCTGTTGATTAAGGACGCTTCAGCATGAGTGCTGTCGGATCAATCCGGAACCAACCTCGGGACACGATGCCTGGGACAGGGGACCAATCCGAATAATTGCGGGCAAGATAGGATGAAATTGAAAATCTGGGGTAGGAAGAATAGGAGCAAGGTCTTTGAGAAGTGGCCCTGGATGCCAACAACCGAAAATGCCATTCCTGTAACATAGCAAAAGGTATCTCCGGGGAAGGCACGCGCGGGGTACCTGTCAGTTATTTCTGTAATGAGCGGAGACTTTAAAAGAAATAACGGGACGCACCAATTGTGGTACATGAATCCCAGGCAGACACCGAGCAGGGGGAGCATAAAGTATAGGCTGAACAAATGCCTGCCAATCAACTCGCTACTGCCATATGACATTCCGGCGTGCCATGCGCCTCCAACATCCACCTCGGCTTGGCTCCCCAGGAGGTAAAGTGGTATCTTGAAATCTACTGGCCAAGGGAGGTAGAGTAGGTCATTTAAAACGACGGACATGGCGATGATGACGGCCTGGCTGACTTCGGAACCATTGATGCCAGCGAGGATGTTGATACTGTTGGTTGTAAATGTCGACAAGAGTGACATGTATAGATAGTACAGTGGACCTATTCGTCGCGTTTAATCCGGGTGCAGAGGGACGGTCCAAAGACAACAAACCTAGATTTACGAGCACCCCGAAGAAGCGTCTAAAAGGAATTGGTATCACGACATGAGTATTGCCTCTTTCCGCGTAATATACCATCAGCATCGGGATGGCAGCAATGATTGGTATTGGCAATTTATGCCTCCAGCGAATGTCGAAGACATCATCCAGGAATCCAAGTATGGTGGCCATCAACAGAGACAGCAGCGAGGACAGGTAGATCGACAACTGCGTTCGATGATGAAGCAGTAGACACCAAAACGAATCGTGAGTGCGTACCTCATGGTGAAGGGATGCCACACCCTGCAGGCCTTCGAGGGTCTTTCGGCTTTCAGGAAGACTACCGACCGTGTTGGAGAAAGGGAACGGGATGAAGAGGATTAAGAGTAGGATGTAAATCGAAGCGCATACGAGCCCCTGGCTCTCTGGTCTGTGTAAACACTGTAAAGCAAGGGGGGCTCATGTTGGGGATGTGACTTACATAGGATCGGAGTAGACCTTCAAGAGATCTTTTCCCTTGAGGTTCGCCTTGACGAATCGCGGGCCAAGTGCAGGTACCAAGTACAGGGCGGCAAGAAATGCGAATATAGAGAATCCGAGCGAGGCAAAGAGAGCAGGAAGAGGTGGGGATGGGTCAAGCAGAGGTCGTATCACGAACCATGATGCGACTGGAACGAAGGAAACGAAGAGAAGGTTTGGTAGTGGTCTCGGTGCTGGTGCTGGTGCCATGGTAGTGAGTTTTACTATTTCATTACTACCGACGGCGTTTCATTCTCGCCACGTGGCCATTGCTGGTTTACCATTTACGGTCACTGCCACCGCAGATGCAGTCTCAAGGGTGGGTTTTGAATCCAGAACAATGCTGTATCAAATCAATCAATGGAAAAGGACGAGGTGTATTTGGTAAGATATATCATTCTCGCTCGAAAACTCATTCAGATCGACTACCAGCTACTCGCCCGATACCCGCTCAAACAGTGATCGAAACCAGCCCCGTCCTTCTCTTCAGCAAAGAAGAATACGCTAACCATGGCAAACACACCCTTCTCGATCACTACACTTTCAACTTGAGAGATGGTCGCATGGCACTCGCATTGGGATTAGGTCCGTCGTGCGCTCGATCCCGTTCGCGTCGAACGACATCAACCTTTTTGAAGGATCTGTTTTCAATCATTCTGGGAGACCGAACGTGTCTTTCATTGTCGATTCGGCGGGGGAGTGTGTCAGATACGTGTCTGCTCGTTCGATCGAGCCCGACGAAGAACTCTGCATCTTCTATGGACACAAGCTTTGGTTCGATCCGATCGACGAGGCGGACGCAAATATTTCGATATGCAGAAACGAGGACTCGGAAGAGGATACGGACCCTTTTGGTGGACTGGGTAGAATCCACGACAACGATGACATCCCCGACACTTTTCTAGAATCACATCGAAAGACGAACGACTCAGAGATCGTAGAAGAGGACGACCTTCCATTCACCTGGAAAAAACTCTCCCTCGAGAAAGATGAAGAACAAGTCGACGACATCGAACTCGGTAACCCCATCCCCATTCACCCTCTCACGTCTCATACTTACTCACCCCCCTCCTCACAGTCCAAGCATGGGTCGTCGATATACCCGACCAAAAACAAATCGCCATGATGCTCAAATGGCTCAAACAATCCGGACTCGATAAAGACTCGCTATCCCATCTCAAACGCATTCGAAGACAAGATACCTCGTGCACGCTTCTCCTCGACACATCACAAGATCCACCCTCACTCCCCATCGAACTTGACCTACCAGCTCCTTACCAACTCCCGATTCCCTGCAACCCCGCGTTGACACAAACGTCCCTCCAACTGAAGAACATCTTCTGGCCCACCGTATTCGCTCCAAAACGCAAATGGGAACCCGAAAAATGGACACGGGCAAAAACCCACTGGGCATCCGATGCTATCCGTTGCCTCAAAAGCGAGTACGCCAAAGCCAAATCCGACATGAACGGCGAGGTATGTCCACGAAATCCCATTGCCCCCGTGCCATACGTGCCAACGACACACCCGAAGCTTCCTACAGTCGCATACGTCCCAATACCCTATGATGAGGAAACCCAGATAGCACGATCGTTCGTCGCGTATGATACGCGAACATCCACTCGACATCCCCTCCGTCACGCAGCGCTCAACGTCATCCGCGACATCGCAGATTTTCGAGCACAGCAGCCACTTGCCAAGGAATCATCCTCAGACGAAGCGACCAAGAATGGCGCGCAGTATTTCCTGACGGGCTTGACGCTTTTCATCACACACGAGCCCTGTATAATGTGTACCATGGCATTGCTGCATTCCCGCGTCAAGGACGTATTCTATCTGGTACCCATGCCAAAGACAGGAGGTTGCGGAGGCGTTACATGTGTTCCTTCACTCAAGGGTGTAAACCACAGATTCAGCATCGGGATCTGGAAGGAAGCTCTCGACACACACGACGATCCGTCATCAGATATCGATATCTAAAGGTAAGCCGTATGTTACAACCACATCCTATCCTCTACTCTAGATACAATAAGTCAAAATAAACTATACAGAACAACTGATTGAAATCTAAGAATAAATTTGCAGGAACTCCGTCACCAGAGTTCAGTGCTTCCCTCCGATTTTCTCCGCACAAAGAAGAAACCCTGGGAACGCGTCCCACGCCGGCCAAGTACCACTTAGAGACGAGGAGCAGAATATAGCTGCGTGGCAGGTGGCTGCCACATTTTATCCCGGATGAGACCGAGGAGGTCATCATCGGGTAGCGTGCGGAGATAACGGTTAGTGTCCACATTCTGGAGGGTACAAAGAGCCAAGGTGTCAGTCGCAACAAGTCACCGCCATCAGGACGTATACTACGTACCTCCTTCTGTGCTTGTCTAATGACAGTGAAAGCGATCTGGGCACTGATGTCACGGATGCGAGCCAGACGAGGATAGACGAGCTGTGCAGTCCTTTCCTCAGCGGTCAAAGACGAAGCGAGAGCAATGGCAGCCTGTTCCACCATGCTGTCCGAGACGTGGCGGGTTTTGGAGAGGATCGAGCCGAGACCGATACCAGGGAATATGTACATGTTGTTTCCCTGACCAGGCTCGTACCTCACACCTTCGTGCGTCACGAGCTGGTATGGGCTACCAGACGCGTAGACGACTTTGCCATTGGTCCTAGTGGATGGTAAACACTGGCAGGACAGCGTGGGCAACGTGTCACTTACCAGCTGATGGCGTCGGGGTAGTCGAGCTCGCAAAGGTGGACAGGGTTGGACAGAGGGAAGATGATAGGGCGCTCGTTGAGAGCAGCCATGGCCCTGACGACTTCCTCGTTGAATGCGTTCTGGAAGACGTCAGTTGAGTCTCGCGATGGAGCGCGGATGGTCGAGGATTCGACCATACTCACCTTGATGGTGCTCAGACCGAGAAGGGCGGTAGGCTTGACGTAGTTGATGATGTCCACCAAATTAGTCAGTTTGGGCCCGTTGTAGTCCGTACGAGCAAAGACTATGTCTCGTCAATACTCGTATGAATGGATATGTTGAAGATCATACATACACTTTTTGTGCTCCTGGAGACCTGCACGGTCTGCGGTGATCAGACCCTTGGAATCAACGGTCTGCCACGATCATCACTAAGTTACCATCGACTTGTGATCACTGGTGTCACTCACGTAAATGCGACTTCTAGCCTCTTCGGGACTCATACCCAAGGTAGTAAAGAACGAGAGAAGTTGCTTTGCAACACCAATTCCTGCAGAACCAGCCCCGAGGAACAGAATTCTTTGATCTGACAACGGTCTGCCGGAGGCAGCGGAACCAAGGCGTGCTGCATTGATGAAACCAGACAAGATGACAGAACCAGTTCCTTGGATCTAATGACGAAAATCAGGATAAGTAAAACGACGAGGGACAAGTAGGACATACATCGTCGTTGAAGACACGGTATTGGTAACGGTATCTGTCAAGGTACTTGAAGGCATTGTCGGTCGAGAAGTCCTCGAACTGAACGAGCAAGTTGGGGAAGACTTCCTTCATTGCCGCCATGAACTCATCCATGAATTCATCCATCTAATTCCAGTTACATTGACGATCTTAAATGGACAGTCTCGAAGCTTACCTCTGGGCCGTGGGGCCTGGGACGACGAACACCAATGTAGAGGGGGTCGTCGAGGTAACGTTGGGTATTTGTGCCAAGGTCAAGGCATATGGGGACCTATGGGAAGAGAGTCGCGCATTAATTCGGAAAATATGGTCGTAGAGATAAATCTACAGTCGAAGTGGGCTTAATGCCTGCGCCTGCAACGTAAAGGTCCCTAGAAAAGAATGAGCTAGAGAACCGACCACGTCGCCCTCAGTACACACAATTTGCCGATACTGATGGGCAAGCCATTGGCACCAAGATCGCCCAGACCGAGGATACGAGAGCCTTTCAAAACGGTCAGTTCACGGGCAGAGGAAAGAAATGTCGGGAGCTCACCGTCCGTGACGACCGCGATACGACCGTCAAGAGAGTTGGGCCAGGTGCGGAGAACGTCCCGAATACGACCCTTGTCTTCGATCGAGACATAGAGACCTTCGGGCCTGCGCCAAATGTGGGAATAGTTAACACATGCCTCACCGACCTGGGGGGTTCTCGTTTCTGAGCGGCGTCACACGACCTCCAATGAAGCGGCTTACAGTGGGTGTATATAGAACGGGGATCATTTCCTAAGAACGAGAGGGGTTACGACCGAGTCATTGGCACGTTTCTTCGACGAGAAACTCACCGGCATGTTGCCGAGTAGGATATCGTAGAATAAATTAGAGTCACGACCTTTGAGACCATTGAGGTAGATGTATTTCTCTAGAGGGACGTTCTTCGACCGCAGCTGTTCAAGACAGCGGGCGCGGTGATCTGAGTTAGCAAAGTGAGGGGGAAACCTGGCGGGAGACATGGAGTGAAATGGGGCTGCACGGGATGTGGAAAACCGAGGAAGGAGAGGTGTTTTATAGCATGATCGGAATGCAGAACGGGACGCCATTGATGATCCGTTTTTTGGAGTATGAGACCACCAGATGGAGTTTGAAAGATGTCAGACTGTACGGGTGAAATCAAGTGGTCGAGATGGGGAACCTGAGCTTCCGCTAGACTAATAACAAACTAATAAGCATATCGAACTGGGCAGCCGAGATGGACCCATGAAAAATACACGTTGAGGTAAGAGCCCTGAATTTTTGAAAATTGCACAAGCGGTGGGGCAATAGTCTCAAACCAGCCGCTCTCCTGAACTCCGTTTCGGTCGTCGGAAGCTCCCGGAGGGTCGACTATGTAGTGGGAAACTGCGACGGCAGAGGCACTCCGACCTCACCCGACCCACGGCTGATCATCTCTGGTCGGAGGCGGACATCAATCATTCAACTGGATTATATAGGAATAGATGTAACAAAGAAAAGAAGTGATAGCTCCGGGAATAAAGAGACAACCTCGCGCTAAAGGCTCGGAGACGGATGGGGAGACAGCTGCACCTGGCCGTCAGTAGTCTCCCAAGAGACAGTCGTTCACCCTCACTAGGGGCCGTCAGCACATGCAAAACCATAGCCTGATGCCAGTGAGAACTTACCGTAAAACTTTTAGTCAGATGCTTTTCCGGCGTCTGTAGCACGCGCCTCACAGGACAAAGACTACCAGAACTGGCGTCGTTTCTCTCTGATCGCCCTGAGAGTAGACTTTCTCTCTCCCCAGCCTGCCTTGACGGCCTCGACCTTGGCTGTCTGCTTCCGAGCAAACTCCGTTCTTAGCGACCTTGGGAGAGCAGCTACTTGAGAAACAAAGCTTGGCGTGCAGTCGAACATCTTTGCCAGTTTTCCACAGCTGTATAATTGTGGATTCGAGTATCTGAGTGCCCTGAGTTTCTCGATGTCCACTTTCGACAACCGTTCTGGCTCTGGTCTGTAGTCAGACGGTCGCAAGAGGGGTGGTACTGGAACACCTGTGGGTGTAGCTGGCTTAAGGAGGGGAGAGGCAGGGTTCAGCGTGGTCGAGTAGGGCGACGGCGCGCTTGGGGGTGGTCGGTGGATGAAAGTTAATTTGGCGTCTTCGAGGGGTGTGACGACGGCATTTGGATTGTTCCGCAGAGGATCGGGGAAACGGGCGGGAGGTTTTTCTGGTCGACGGGTCGCATAAGTCCTGCACTGGGACACGCTGAAAGTAAACCGCAGTTTGAGCATCTCGCTGTAACGGTTAACGTTGAGAACTCGAAAAAGTTCAAATGTCCTAATCGGGTTACTAATTATACTTGAACTTGAATAAATGAATAGTTCAACCCTCTGCCTTGCATCGCCCGTTCGTTCGTTCGTTCGACTCCATCGATCGATCCGTTGACGACCCGTACCAGCCGAGCGATTCAGAAGCCTGCAGGTAGGTCACAACTTAGCCTTCGCCGCACGAATTCACATGTTCTCCGTCACAGAAGCCATCCACCAGTGCCATTCGCGAGCAGTTCCCCATGTTCCTCACACAGCCAACGAGAAAAACTCCACTCGAAAATTCGAACAGAAATCGCTCCAGGATCCATCGAACCCCGAGAACTCACGCTCGCGAGCGACTACTTAGCAGACCATTGCTCGCGCTGACTTGCCGACCGGTCACGACTTTTCTTTGATCGAATTCGCTAAACGAAAATGAATAACGTCTATCCCGCAAGAACGCACGAGTCGTCTTCTGACCAATGACCATTTACTACCATTCGAGAATCCGAATCAGCCCACTTCGACGCGGAATTTGCGCAGTCCGTGTTTCTTGTCTATCGTTATCTCGACTGCTCCGTAACCCATTGATGCTTCGCGTACCCACCGCAACTCTAACGCACGTCGTACCACTGGCCTCCTGCGTTTTTCTCGGTTGTTCGCTTCGGTGAGTATAATGCCTGATGAAAACCAACGTCGTTCAGGGAGACCGAATGCCTGCCAGTGGTACATACACCATTCGCTGACCTTTCGAGAAGGCGCCGAAATGACTTTTTAGGGGCGATCAATCACGGTCCGTTTGTGGGTTCATTTCCATAAACAACCGCCGCTCTCTCTACATTCCATGCGATGTCGATCCTTTCCCGACTAGCGGTAAACGTTTGGCCCCCGCGATGATGGAGGACGATGAGCGAGCTCATAGCGACTGCTCTCCCGGGCCTTGCGTTTGTAGATGCTCTGGCGTTGCGCTCGGTTGCACGACGCAGTCCTGCCAAGTTGAATCCAAGTGACCATATCGTCGCTCTTTCCAGTCCGCCGCCAGCCAAGTGAAGTAATTAGAATACCAAGCGCGTCACAGTGCCCAACTTCTATCGAGGAACGGGCAAATGTGCTCAAACTATATCATACATCACATATAAGTACAGATAACGAAGATCCAAGACAAACCAACGAAGCGCAATATAACCGACAAGTAAACGACAGACAGCTCCTTGTTAAAAGAATCACGAATAATCAGATTTGCGAGTGAATTATACGAAAGCGGGCGACGCAAGAAGACGGTGATATAAGTCAGAGAGAAATAGATAGTCCGAGATATTTCATGAGGACATGCTTTTCGGGAGAGAAAAATGATGGGCTGAGTGAATGTGTATGTGTCAAGCGCGAATTGTTCAGTGGTCATGAATGAATGCATGGATGGTTTAAAGGAGCTGCGAAGGAAGAAAACAAGGCGTGTCAAGAAACTTGGCGCTCCTCCCCGGAGGCAAAGCTTTTATGGCTGTCCCCACCTCTCGAGGGTGGGTGTCCTTCAACTGAAGAACCGCTATTCGCGTACGATCCAGGATAGTACATCCGGGGAGCCGGACGTATTTCCAGTTGACGGGCGGCAGAGGAGCGTTCTGGAATGGTTTGAGGTCTGGAAGGTGGTGTACCCTTTGCCGAGCCTTGAGGGGCGGGTGCACTTCGGTTGTGACCACCAAGCGCAAAGGTACTCTGCGACGCTTGAGGTGGCTCTTGGCGCTGCGCCATAGCCGGGATGGAGAGTCGACGGGAAGCATCTGCCAGAGGCGGTGATGGCTGTGGCTCCTGCTCTCTTCCCGGAGAGTTGACCTTTGCGATAGTATCAGGTCTACGTTGATCGGGGGCGGGAAAGCGGTAGGATAATGCAGGTTCTGGACCCGAAGGAAAGCCATTTTGGTGGAACTTGGATCCCTGTGGGTAGCCGTAACCCGCAGGCTCCTGTCCCCTGGCCGATACTTCCGCGCGGACAGAAAGGAGCGCTTCTTCGAGTGATTCCATACGCTGGCGCAACATAGTGATCTCTTCCTGCATGACGCGGGTGCGCTTCTCAACCAAATCCTCCACAATCTCATCCATCTTATCCTGTTGCTGCTTTAGCGTCACCATGAGCGCATTCGACTTTTGCAACTGATCTGATAACCAGTTCTTTAACTGCCTTGAATCGTTGAGAGCATCGTAGAATTTCTCGAACGGCGCCAAGAAGGCGGACTTGTCACCGATGTAGCCAGGATGATGAAGAGCATGAGGTGTCGCCGGAACCAGCGTATTGGCTATTGGGACGGATGGATTTGGGGGAGACTGTATCGTCCGTGGGGTGGAACTGATTGTCGGTGCCGCGGTGGCCTGTAGACTGAACCGTGTGGGTGTCGGAGGAACATTTCCGGCAACTCTTCGGGTGGGTTGGGCATTGCCCAAAACCAATGGAAGACGAGGAATTGCCATTGGGAGACGCTCGAGATCTGCAACTGGTGGGGCACTCTGGATGACGGGTGCCAATGGATCGGAAGGACCCGTGCCACGTGGACTGATCAAAATATCAGCAGGCTTCTTTTTGCGTCCTCCGGACTGAGCAGCACGACGACGTGCAAAGCTGATCGGTGGAGGAGGTAAAGAGTGCGTCAATGCGCCCTGTTGCTGTTTAGATGAAGGCTCGCCTGTATTCTGAGATGGCGCGAGAGTGGGTTGCTGTTGGCTTGGGACGATCACTGGCGGAGGGGTGAGAGGGCGAGCAGTCGCTTGGCTGCCGGATGCAACTGCGTTTCCAGCGCAACGGTTCGCGACTGATGTCGCGTTGGGACTGTGACGGCCAATGCGAGGTAGATTCGCCAGTTTGGAGGCAGTCAACTGATCTTCGTGTGGAGACCTACTGGGAGCGCTCCCAGAAACCATGGGACTTGTGCATGACACAAGACCGGTGATGCTTCCTCGGCGCGTTTCGAGAAGGGCTTTCTGCTGTTGCATGGACCTTGGCTGATCCCGTACGGCGGTACCCTCAGGTACGGGTAAAGAGGTTGCGACAGGAGAGACTGGGATAGGAGTGGCTTGTTCGACTGAGGATCTGATAGAGGTGTTCGAACCGTGTGGCACACCGCTTACTGTCACACGGCGTTTCTTGGAAGACGGTTGCAAACCAGGCGTGGAACTCGAGTTTCGAGACATGTCGCTAGGCTGGGGTGGTGATTGGGGTGGGCGTTGTTGGTCCTCTCTGTCCTCCTCTTTGATTCGAACTGCCTTTGGGGATTGGCGGCTATCATCATCCAGATTGTGGCTGGTGAGAAACGCGTTTGGCACGAGAATAGTTAAAGCGAATAGGATGGACTCACGCATCCGCTGAGGCACCGTCGCCGCGCGCTGGCTGTGGAGCATCTTCCCGCGAACGTTTTCGAGTGCTTTGAGAGATGTCTGAGGGTGTGTTACGGGGTGTATCGCGAGATGGAGGGGAGTGCGTTGGACGGGTACGTTCATGGGATTGTTGAATCGGGGGTAACGCGTTGCTGATGGGAGAAATATCGCTGAGGGAGGAACTGCTGAACGCTTGAGCGAAGGAAGGGAGAGACTGGGGAATATGTGCAGCGTGATTGACGGACATGATGGAAAAAAAAAAAAAGAAGAGGAATTGAACCGGTGGTGGACCAGTTGAGGGGAAGAGAGGATCAGCGTTGACACGAACTTCGCGGTCCTCAGTTCAGTGGGAACAACGATCAGATTGACAGAAAGAAAGAAAAAACGGAACCGAAGAGACTCTTTATTTTTTAGCGAAGAAGTTATCTTCCTTTTCCAGAGAATCTTGGGCCAGGTCCTTGGTCGAATCCTCCCGTAAGTAATATCGCGCGGAAAGACAAGTCAAGTCTGACAGTTACCGAGCTTGAGTTACCGGAAAACTTTGTCAACTGGCAAGTCAACTGGCAGTTCTATCCAGAGTATGATGTATACGGACCGCATTCTACCGGAAAATCAATATCGCTACCTGTACTACAGGACCACCGTCTCCGTTTGAGGATCCACAGATGTCACTCCATTACCCTGTGCCGTATGATGTCCTCTCGTCCACAGCCGTCGCATTGCTTTGGGCATCCTATTTTGGCCCACCCAATCCCACATAACCGTGGGTGTAGTTCTCAATCTAACCGAATACCATCCTCATGATCAGGCTTCCTCCCTTTCTTCTCATCACTTTCTCTTCCCATTTACAGCCACAAAGGCTCCATTGACAATTTGCATTTCAATCATCGAAAAATGACAAGGCGCACATCAGAAACATAGGTACGTTGTTTATCCGCTAGCATCAACAGGTCCCCGTATCATACATATGCCAGCATATCCCGTGGGTTCTTGGGGTCGCCCTCAAACACCGTCCCGAAAAGAAAAACAGGGATAAACTTTTTCATAAAGGCACCAGATGCCAACATCTCGCACTCTCCAACCAATCCCAGCTCCGATCTCCTCGAGGCTTTCCAATCTCCAATCGTTCATGACGGGAGTAATCGTCGCCTCACGACGAAGAGTCAAAAGTGGAGCAACACCAATGAGAGAACACCATGCCAAATGATAGATCCACTATGTCGGTCTCAGCATGGTGGCGCTGTAGCTTCTCCTGTACAAAGACACGGCCACCCTACCCTGAGGCCGAGCCCACGGAAAACGCGCCAAACAAGCTATCTCACCACATAGATGCGGTATAGCTTCCCGGTATCTAATCCACAGATTCCGCATCCACGTATAACCAAAATCACATAGACTGTGTCAGCTAAACCTTGATCTTCCCTATAAAAGGCTGTTCACTGTGGTCGAGCGGTGTGTTCTTCGGCCTTATCAATGAACACCTAGACGTAAGACTGTCGTTCTCGAAGAAGTGGGTGACGAGTCTCAAACATGCCCTTCAAAGGCTGTTGGTAAATAACCATCGCCTTCCAGAAAATGGAATGGTACATTCAATTAATTTCGGATATGCATAGCGAGACTATCAACATACCCAGCGTATAGTATACAACCCAATCGAATGCATCGTTTTTACATAGCAGACGACCCAGCGTCAGGATATCGCACCATATGACCTCATAGCTGCCACCACCAGGATGCTCGCTTAACGGGGTAAAGCGTCCCAACGTAAGAACGGATATGATGACTTCCAAGAATACATGAGTTCATACGTTCGGTATGGGCGCGATGAACAATAAGTCCTCGATTCAGGGTTTCGCCCTTTTTTTCCGACGAGCAGTTAAAACAGTGATCGCAGGCTTGCCGTCACCAGCGCCGACCTCAACGGAGTCCTTACGTGGCTCATCTGGATTGCTCACAGCAAGGGACCCGTAGATGTACGAATTGTAAGTCGAGAGAGAAGCAACTGGTTCGGGGAAGGGATTCGGCGACACATCGACAATGGGACGTTTCCCATTGACAAGACGTGGTGGAGGCGTTTGAGGGGGAACCAAGGAATTGGCAGCTGGTTCTGGTTCTGGCGTACGCCGCTGCGATTCGTCAGCGCTTTGCGTAGCAATTCCAGGGGTCGGGAGTGTCTTGAGGCCATCACACAGTCCTTTAATGGCTTCTTCCAGAACCTTCGTGGACCAGACTGCCCGTTCTACGGATGGAAATTCGTGCCCAGTCATCAAGGAAGTCAAGACGCGTTTCATCATATGCGAAGAAACTTGACCAGGGAGTGGGGCCAGCGGCGAAGGCTCGCTGCGGGAGATCGACTTTGGATTAGGGCACGACACTGCCATGACGAAGAAGCCTGTCAGGGCTCCCGCGACGCATTCTTGACGGAAAGACATCCGTTCCCAGAACTCTTCCACAGATACTTTCTTGAGTGCTTTCGTGGTTTGTTCGGACTTGGACGATCCCTCTTTTTTGTTGTCCGAACCGCTATCTGCGTCGACGACCTCCGAGTCTTCTTCGGCCTTGAGAGCGGTGTGCATTATGCGGGGCCGTTTCCGCTCCGGAGACTTGACGCCTTCTGCATCTGTCGTGTAGGCGATCTCGTCCAAGAAACGAGCCTTGGGGTCATCGTCAAACCACGGAATGAAATGTCCCAGGTGACGAGACTTTTCGGCGGTACCGCTCGAGGCACACGGGAGCGGGATCTCCGTCTGAGAAGACGGATGTCCATACGACCACTGAACCGACGTCGTAGATGACGATGGGGACGCGTACGCACGCTCCAGGGAATGAAACGCCTCGAGTTCTCCAAGGCCCGGAAGTAGGTAGAACAACCTGATCCGTTGGCCTTCATCTCTGACCCGCTTCGCCACCTCTTCAGCCACGAGCGTAAACTGGCGTTTCCACCACCCACAGAGCTTGACGTCCGTGAGGGGGCGTTTTCCTGGGAACTCGATAGAGTTTGGAAAGAGATATTGGTTCTGGGCACGCGCGAAGAGGTGCACCCAGAAATGATCGACCGAGAGAGGTCTACTTGTTGGGTCGACATAGTATGTCAGAAAGGCTCGCGCGAGTGCTGGCGTCGGTGAAGGCGCTTTGGCCTGACCAGTCGAGTCGACTTTGGAGACATACAGGACTGCGCTGGACGTGGATGGTATGTGGTAGAGGGAGGCCTCTATCGCCGACACGAATACACGGGGAGAGTCTGGGGTGGGTTGTTCTGAAAGGAGGACAAGAATGTCTTGAAGGTAGGACCTTGGTCTCGGTGATGCATATTGGTATATGTTTGAATGCTTCCTGGGTGCTGATACGAGGACGTGGATGTGGAACTCGCGGGTCCCTGGCAAGTTGGCCAACCCCTGCAAGAGCGCGTCTCGGAGGTTAACGTTCATGCTGTTGGTGCGTGGGAGATCGTAGCAGGGAGACACCCAAGTATGATATATTATGACCACATCTCCGCGGTACAGTACAAAAAAAAATCTCGGGTATTCCAAGCAAAGGAGAATCTCATTGCACTAGGTACAATCTATGCAACATACGCAAACGTGTCCCTCGTGCCGTCCACTCGCTCGATATACTCCTTCTCGAGCAGGGTGTCAATGGCCTGAATACGTTGTGAGCTTCATCAACAACTGCCATGAGATTGTAACCTTACCTTCTTGATGTCAGGGATCTTGGGAGCAAACCTTTGCGAGATCTGCGAGATAACCTCCTGAATCAGGGGCTGGTTCTTCATGGTCTTCCGCGCCTTCATGATACTGAACGCGACGTAAATAGCACCCTAGCCCAGAAAGAAAGAGAAAATGCAGGGGCCTACCGAACGATAGTGGCTTGAATGACGTATTTACGGTCCTCATCCACAGTCTTGAGCACTTCAGAGGATTCCGCCTTAACCTCTGCCTTGATCGGTTGGTTGAGGTTGACACGGATTTTCTTCGACTTGAAGTCTGCACATAACAACAGTAAGCGAGCGCAAGGCACGGAAGGGCGATCAGGAACATACTAGGGTTCAGGTCATACTGATCCGTCTCCTCGTTGATAAGAATTTTGGCCTTGACCAGGAGCGAGAGCACTTGGACAAGAATATCCTTGCTGATAGCCGTGGCTGTCACAAGTTCGTCCAAAGAAAGAGTGTCATGGTTGTTGTATTGCAACAACACTGCCATCTGATACGAGCTCGTCATGAGGATGTACTTTTGGGTAAGATAGTTCGTTCGGAGCTCGTTTTTGGAGTAGTTCCAGAGCCAGGTGAGCTTTCTTCCCGAGTGCTTCGTTTGGTAGTACTTGGAGAAACGGTCATATGTGGGCAGAATCTCAGGTGGAACGATGAAGTCATTGTTGGGTGCGTTGAGGGGCCAGAAGTTCGTACCGAGGACCATGATGCTGAAGTTGATGTCCATGTCGTCGTGATTCTGTTGCATGCGCTCCTTGAACTGATCAGTGAGATCCTTGCTCAAGCTCATGTCTGTCATATCAACGTCAATTTCAGAATGACTGAACATAACATCTAGGGCGTACCGGTGAACATGCGCTGGAGTTTGTTCGTGTACTCGAAACCACAGGCCTCCTTCAACTTGGAGATCATACTGGCCTCACTCTCGTCTGACGCCGAGACACCGTGGATGAGACGTTTCGATAGTTTGGTAGTGTAGAATGTTTGGAAGACGTCCTTGTCTTCTATGTATTTGAAGAGGATCATCTACAAGTCTTATTTAGCATCGCATATGGACGGACGAGACGGATACATGACGTACGACGCGGTTGAGGGCACCTTCCAGATCTTCCTCCTCCGCCATCTTGTTGTTCTTCCTCAGCAACATATCAGCGTGCTTGGCGAGCAACTCTGGTGACTTGGTCGTCGAGGTTCCCGTCGCTGCATTGCGGTTGACGAACTCTCTGCAAGCCTTGTCAAGACTGGCGACAAATCCTGCCTCTCCCCTGAAACAGCGTGTCACCGTCTCCGAGTTCTTGCGATGCACCTCCAACAAAGCGTCGACGTATGCCTTGGGATCGAGACCGTCAGCACCTTCCGTTCCCTCTCCGACTAACTTGGAAACAGCCGTCAATCCAGCCTTCTTGATATGCTCCTCAAACTTCTTCCTGAGTGGCTCCAAACCCTCGGGAATTCGAGAAAGCAGCGTATACATCCTCTGCAAGTCCTCATCTTTGTCGAAGTCGAGCAAGTTTTGGAAGCTTTCCCACATAAGTTCTGAGTGTTGTCGAATGAGGACATGCTCGCATTTGCTGACGAGCTGCTTTCGGGTCTCCGCGTTGAGATAACGGTCTACGCGGTCCTCCTCCTCTCTGAGACGCTCTTCGGCTTTTTTGAGATAATCTGAGACGCTGCTCTCTGCAAGGAAGGCTTCGGATTCTTGTTGGTAGTATTTTTCAGTTGCGTCGAGGAATGGCGTCTCGAGGTGCTCTTTGTAGACATCGAGCGAAGCTTTGTTGATATCGGTTTCATCCAAGCCAAGAGAAACGAAAGAGTCTACGACTTTCTTGACAAGACCTTGATCGATGGTCTCGCCATTCCGTTGGCGTTCGACGAGTCTGAGGATAGCGCCGGCCAGCTTGCCGTGCTTGCTCTGGACATGCAGGAAGAAGTTGGATTTCCATTGAACGAGTGCGAGCTGCAGAAGGTTCAGAGTGTCATCAAGTCTGCACAAGGACACGGAGCAAGGGGCGAAATATAATTGAATGACGCACAGTGTAGACGGGATAAACTCCTTTTCGACCTTCATCTCGTTCACGTTTTACCCAATGACGGTTGAGATAGGTGAACAATCGGTTGATGTAATTGGCTCCGGTGGTGTACCTATCCCACTCGCCAGCATAATATCGTAGGAGCGCCTCGTCTTGCAGAGTATCTGATTGCTGTAGTCCCCATCTGATCAGCGTCTGACGAACCAACTGAGAAAACCAAGGCACTCACGTCCTTCAGACCCTTTAGATGTGTGACAAAGTATCGAATGAGGTTATTATACAGATCAGATCCCATCAAGTTGGCCCCCGCTGCATTGTCGTGGTTAGCTCCGTTATCAATAGCAGAATCCTCCCACAGCGAGATTACGACGGGGACTTGGAGGGGTACTTACTGCGGTTACCAGCACCTACGACACTATCGGGGGGTCCATGCATACGCGAAGATGTGCAGTAGTTGTATGCTACAGTGTAGAGGCTCATGTACTTCGAGTACGAGACGCCAGTCTGGAGTTTTGTCATGATATGATCCACACCTTCCTCGAGAAAAGCCCATGTTGTAGCCAGGTCTGCAGAGGCTGGCGGCATTGGATGGGGCACATTGCTGGCTGGGGTCGAGGATGAGGTCGCCATGATGGTGGTCGTGTGGAGAGTGCAAGGGCTGATCAGACTGAGCTTCTTCTCATGGGCGGTTCCGCAAAGGCGCGGTTGTGGCGCTGAACACGCGTGCAATCCAAATCGACTCCTCATAGGGAAAAATCAAAAACAGTATAATCTAATGCTCCTCGTCCTAAACTTTGACGCCAGTGTGTATACAAGCAATGCCGCCCCATAGGTCAATCCACGCCCCGCCATCGTGATCGCCACCCGTCGCAAAGCCCGCTTCTCGAATCATCTGCGCAAACTCCGGCTGAGAAGGGAACTTTCGTATCGATTCGACCAAATATTGGTACGAGTCTCTGTCACCAGCAAGGATGGTACCCATCAGGGGTATCACAGAAAACGAATATTGGTCATATATTCTAAGAAGCATTAAAAGTATTCACGCCAAATCGACGAGTCACTCACGCGCCGAGCAAAGGATTGTTTACTTTGCTAAATTCGAGACATGCGAACGTGGCTCCAGGTTTAAGCACTCGATATGCCTCTTTCAAGACTGCAGGAATGGAGGTGCAGTTACGGATTCCGAATGCGATCGTGTAAAGGTCATATGCATCGTCTTTGAACTGTGTCGCAGGCAGCTCCTGAGCGTTGGCCTCATGGAATGACACCTGCGGTGCTTTGCACCCCTCAACAATGTCTCGAGTGAGAAGGAAGAGACACTCACTGTTGTGGTACATTGTCTTCTTGAATCTCTTGAAACCTTCGCCGAGCATTTGTGCGTTTATGTCGACGACTTCTACAGTGGTTTCTCTATCGGCATATTCTTCGCGTGCATGGTCGAGGATACGAAGTGCGATATCACCCGTTCCTCCTGCGACGTCGATGCAACGCATTGGGCCTTTGCGACCGGGTCGAAGAGTAGTAACAAACGTGTCCTTCCAGAGCCTGTGTATCCCCATGGACGAAGCGTCGTTCATCAAGTCATACTTGGACGCCACGCTGTCGAAAACGCCTTTGACGAGGGTTTCTTTGGCGTCTTCCGGTACTGTCTTGAAGCCAAAAGAAGCTGTCCGCTCTGAGAACTGAGAGTTGCCTGGAGTTGGCCGGCCATGGTTTTGCCGCAGGAAAATCCGCGCGGCACACTGTCTGTGGGTTTGCTTTGCGGAATGGGCAACCCTCGAAAGCATTTGGGCGTTGCAGCAGTGGGGCAAGTCAATCGACTCTCGGGTTACCATCGATCACGTGAATTTGCCTCGTCTGCCCTGTACAGTTTGTTCAAACAGTCCATTCAATAACCATAGCAGATCCGTTGTTTCCACCTCGTACGTCGTAGAGTTGACCTCTCAGTCCTTTGACAGACTCAGCTTCCTGTGGTCACCAAATGGGTGCATACGATGCACTGCACCGACCCCTGCTCCTCAGCGCACGCCAATTATGACTCGCTGATTTCGGAACCAGCATTCCCTATCAGAGCTTTGGGAAACTGGCATAACCTAAGGCTTCAACGAAATTATCGCGCAGAAGGTGGGCAGAAGGACCCAAAACTTCTGCCCGATAGTTGGCATGCAACGCTCTACACGGCACTATACGACTATATGACCACGTCGAGGTTACGAGAAATCGACAACGATATTGCGGGAGTGACAGAACTTCCCCTTCAAGATGAGCGCCATCCATCTGCATCACTATCTTCTCGAGCCCCTTCCCCGCTACACAGAAAATCAGAAATACCTGGGCGCCGATGTGTATTGCATACTACTCCATAAGCTCAATGCTGAACTCACTAACATCTTTGATGTATGTACAGCACTTCAATCGTTCCTGTGATTCATGCATGCCTCTGAGCTCCAAGGGGAAACCCTATTGAACTACTACTCCGATCAATGGTCAAAATACTGTGTGATGGCGCGATTCCTTAGAAGAGTAGGAACGACTGTCTTCCTACGTACTAAGGGGCTGCCTACGGGAGACTAGGCGCGATTGCTTGACCACGGCTGTGCCTAGTCTCCCCTAGACAAACCAAAGAGTTGGGATGAAGACAATCGTTCAACGTTCACCCTCCACCTGTGCCTATTTCACGCGACACTGGGTCAAGGATGTCGTGCAGAAACGACGCAACATCTACCTAGTTGAAGCTGTGCGTGGTCACTTCCGCTAATATGTTGTATCCGGTGGCCGAACCTGCATGAATGTAGCTCGCCTTTTGGTACTGGAAAGTCATGTTGGTGGATGGCCTTCAAGACACCGACCGAACACTAACCAGGACTTCTGGATCTCGTGGATCCTCGACGCACAAGACAACCTCTCAATGTGGATCTTCTAAAGTCCGTCCCTAACTCCCCTGACCACCTTTTGTCGCTCAGGTGAGCACAGGGAAATAGCCACACCCTCGGCCGCGACGTTTTTGAGAACACCTTCCGACGATACAACCAAGTTCTATCGGCGGGTATCTGTAGTTCTCATCCGTGGAAGCGTGCGGGTTACGTGCAAGAGGCATGGAATTGGCTCGCCGTTGAAGGAGGATCTGTAAGTATCCGGGCGGCCCGCTCTTCCACGATTGCAGGGTATACAGAGGACGAATCGCCTCACCTGCCTCACTCACTACTTGGTTTTCGAGCTTACGCATCCCTTCGTCACTCCCACTGTGTAGGCCTCTCGTGCGAACACCTCCTGATGATATATGTGGATTGGCGCCAGGGTATACTAGAAACACACTTTAGGACTACATACTGTTCTACACATCAATAACGTTTCAACCACTGGTAACGCCAGTGCTTCAGTATTCACTTTATCGGTATCGAGGAATAAGGTGGTGGGAGTTCCTCTGAAAAATGACCTGCGTCTTCGTGGATGAATATCCTTGGGGGTTCATCAACTTCTACAGGGGCCTGCAGCTCCCAAGGGCTCTCATCTGCCTCAAACATCATTGATACATAGCTTCTTGCCCAATCAACAGTGTCACTCTCTGGCTCTGGTCGAGTGCCATTTGGCGCAGCTTGGATCGGTTGGCGCACTGGCGAGTGGGACGTTGGATGTAGCGACTCGGACCGAGCCCGAGCGACTTGTACGTGCGGTAACGGGGGCAGCGGTACAGACAAGCGTTGGTGAGAGCGTGCTTGTTCAGATGGATGACTTTGCGGAGGATGTATCTCTGGGATTTGTGTGTAATGCGAATGGGGAGAGGTTGGAGGGTGAGGTACAGCTGAGGGAAGATTGTGTGCAGAGGACGAGGCTGAACTCGGGCCGGGACCAATAGTGTCGGGTATATCAGTTATGATACTCGGTACACTCAACGTCCTCCTATCAGATGAGGTTCGCTGGTTCCTGGAGGGAAGGTGTGGAAGAACCGGAGATCTTGGAAGACGTGTTTCTATTCTAGCTTGGCGGAAAGCACAGTGAAGAGAGGTGTCATTGATGAACTACGGGGACAAGGATTAGTGTAGCCGTTAAGTGGAGCTGAGTGATGTCTGGGGACGAACCGTCGACTCAATTGCGCATAGCTTGGTCAGTATATCTTCGGTTTTGCGTCCTTTGGTCTGTTTCTGCTGTATCCAAATCACGAGCGCTTTCCTCGCCCTATCTGTTTCCCTCCCACAATTGGCCAAAACCGTCATCACCTGGGTAAGTTCAGTGGACAATGAACTCATTGCCTGCGGTAGCTAGGTATGAACATACCTCGACACGACTACTGCCATCGAATGCGAAGCCACCAACCATCGGTAGCACTTCTCCGGGGTGAGGGGGATGGGAATGGCAGCAACCAGTGCATCAGTGATATGGGTTATATCGCCTATGAAGGCCCTTGACGTGGAAATCAGGTACATTACCCCTGTTCTGCGCGTATTTGCTGTGCTGATGGCAGGTCTGCTGTACCTGGCGCCATTCGCTTTTAAAGTTGGTTTGTTCCTAAAGGTGCGTTGATACAATATATTCGGATTGACCTAAACTGTACACAACGGACGAGGGAGATATCGAGCGATAGTTGATCGATGACTTAGACCACACCACGAGTCCTTTACAACCGAATCTAAGCTTAGCTATGCATTGAGTGACTGCCCCCAGGCAAGCGTGTTTAGACAGCACAGCAACCTGTCACGGAGCATACTCAGGTCCAACGGAAAAAGCCTACATGTCGGATCGAGGAACCTTCTGCGCTTGCCTCCCGAGTGCCACAGATTGCCTCCGCGAAATATTGGTGGAACACTTCAGAGGAGCTGCTCTATCAGGGGGAATAACGGATGCACCGAGAGTCGTAAGTCTGAAGAGGGCCCACTCAGATGTCGTAGCGGAGATAGCGAAGACTTTCGAGAAGGACCTTGTAATAATAGAGGATCTGGAGCGTTTCACAACGGCAATCATCGATCGTAGTCAGGCTAGTAATATCGTCCGTTATCAGATCTGTACTTGCACGACAAGCAGCCTGAGGTCCTCCTTCAGCGGGTGTAAACGTTTTCCAACGCAAAAAGAGCCACATTCACAGGCTACCGTTTGGGTTGGATGCTAGGGAGCTAAAAAGCCAAGTTGATGTGGTACTACCACTTTGGCTGGCGCGGTTCGTTCCTTTTACGCAGTGTCTTTTTGCCTTTTGCGCCCCTGATGCTTTGCAGCTCGTCGAATTTCCTCTTCGCGTATCTCTTTGCTTCTGCGTCATCGACAAGTTCATCAACCAGCGTCCGTTTCCGTTGTGTACGGGAGAGGTTATCAGAACTCGTGGTACCGAAGGGTGTCGTAGATGGAAGGATAGTTCCGATCTTACCGAGGATGTCAGTCGACCGAATGAGAACGCGGCAAATTCCAACACGAACCGCAAAATGTTTCGGTAGGCCTTTGGCGCCCTTGCCGTCGCCGTCGTCTTTCCTGTAAAATCGTTTTGGATCCAACTGATTCCGTAGCCGAAGTGCTTCCACTTCTCGGTATAGGCTGGGTAGATCTGCTTCTGCAGGCGCTGGAAGGTCGAACCAGCCTGGCCCCGCTGTTTTGTTTTTCAGCTGTGGGGGGGAAATGATGAGAGACCGTAAAGTCAGTGTATGTATGCGATGTCACATACCGCTTTTCTTTGCTTCTTCGTGAGCTGTTTCCAGTCTGCATTTGGGTCTTCAGGGGGTGCTGGTACTAATATCGAAGAAGTCGCGACCACTGCTTGCATGACGTCAGGATCCCGCACCGTCGTCGGTGCTTTATCTCGGGCCTTGTCAAATTCGAAGTATGGTGCGGGTAGTATCCCAGGGTTCAGCGGCGGTATTGGTCTGAGAGCCCAACGCGTCAAACGTGATTTCCGCCACTCAAAGTTTGACGGACACTTACTTTTCGCCGTCATTCTTGTTTTCCTCATCCTCCTCCTCGCCGCTAATCTTGATGAATTCATCCTCTCCAAACGCCGCGGTCTGGTTCTCCTCTTGCAGCATCTTCACCCTGCGTGCTTCTTCGCGTGCATTTCGTTTCGCCTTGTCGAGTAGTGACTGAAGGTACTCCGCTGTGACCTCCTCCACCTCATCGTCCTTGTCAGAATCGGACGCGCTGTCCGAAGATGTTGATGAATCTGAGTCTGAGTGCGAGTCGGATTCGGAGTCTTCAGAAGAGGACGTCGACGCTGAATTGTCTTCGTCGTCCTGTTCGAGTGCGATGATCTCCTCGACTTCCTTTTGTTTTTCCTCGTCCAAGACCACCGCAGACTCTGACATCTTTGATACGACTCGCAAAGTGTAGCTGGACAATTGAAATCTTAAGAGTCCGGTTACGTAATCCACATTTTCCGTTTCCTTTGCAGCTGGACCGGAAGACTCGAGCACGCGATGCCTCGCCGACGACCGTCTGTCAAAGCCAAGTCCAAGTCCAAACCAAGACCGATAGACAGGAAAGACAGCAGGATAAAACGATGGGACAAGCCATCCGACATCGAGCTGGACGAGGAGGATCAGTGTGAGCGGTTCATATGTGCTTCTGTTCGTGGCGGAACCTTTTGTGCTGACGACTCATCACGCTTTGCCGGTCGGTGACTGTCATGGAAAATCATCGGATTTGCGTGGGATGGGGTGCTGGTTAGTTCATGCGTCGAGGGACAAGATTTTGCTCGATGAAGGGAACGAGGTTGACGAGGATGGAGAGGACGAAGAGGAAGTATTCGCGCTACCGAGCTTATCCGACTCGGATGGCGACGACGACGACGCGGTCGACTATGACGAACACGATCTCGACGGAGAGGATGGCATGGACGTAGATGGCGAGGACGCTGCTCCGAAACCCGCGAAATCCAAGTCAAAGTCCAAAACTGATGCCAAGAAATCTAAAAAAGAAGCAGAACTGTCAGACTCTGAGGATGAAGAAACTTGGGGTCGTGGCAAAGGCGCATACTATTCCTCCAATGCTGCCCAGCTTGACTCGGATGACGAAGAGGCGAACGAGCTTGAGGAAAAGGAGGCTATTAGATTGCAGGCTAAAGCGCGCGATGCTATGGGCGATGATGATTTCGGACTCGGGGACGTCGTCGACGGTGAAGCCGAGCCAACCGACGATCTGTACGCGTACGTCTTTGTCGTTTCGCCCAGGTGTATGCTAAATATCATTTACAGGGATCAGGAGGAGTCGACGAAGCCACCTCCGAAAGAGATTCCGCGGGATAAACAAACCATGCTCCGTGCTCTCGAGAAGGAATGCCCCGAAACCCTTGCGCTTGCGCGCGACTGGGATGAGACGGCTCGCAATCTGATGCAAACGAAAGCCCGAGTCGAATCGTAAGGCAGTTCTCCTTCCTCTGGTTCACGAATTTACATCTATACGCTCGGCTTTAGGCTGGATGAATCAGAAACTGATTCCCTTGAACTCAATCTACAGCACATGTATTATCGTACGTCCCTTCAATCTCATTTATTTCCCCTCGTTAACCAATGCACCTGAGCAGAGGCTCTCCTTACATATGCCACGACGCTCGCCTTTTACTTCCACTTACGCGCTTCCGAGAAATTTGCTACCCGACCCGAGCTCCTCCGTCAACACCCCATCCTAAAACGTCTCCTCACCCTCAAAGAAGGTCTCAGCACGCTCGAGAACATCGGCATCGGCCAAGCCATCGACGACGACGACGACGACGACGACCTCGTGGACGAAGAAGACGAAGAAGACGAAGAAACCTTGCTCGACGGAGACGACATGTTCGATCTTTGGTCACTCATCAAGGAAAAGGGTATCGACTCTGCAGAACTCGCAGACCTCCTCGAAGACGTTGCCCTAAATCCAACCTCGAATTCCAAATCCAATGTATCACCCCGATCCCCTCTCATACGTATTCCGGGGAAGAAGCAAGTCATCAAAAAAGAATCCCCCGAGGAACGCCCGAAGAAGAAACGCAAGACCGTTCCAGGTACTTCATCCCCTAACTCCGATCGAGGCACGTCGCCGTTCGACCTCGTCGAGCCAGACTACACCCGTGTCGCGCGGAAAAAGAAGTCCAAAGATCCAACTGGCATGGGTGCCGGTGTTGGTGCTGGCGTCGCACAAATCCATCAAACCCAAACCCACACCCTATCCGATCTCGACCCATACGGCGAAGTGACCGCGTTGGACCATGTGGATATGTCTGATAAGCGAGCGCGTAAGAAGTCGTTGAGGTTCCATGTTGCGAGGATAGCGTCAGCGGCTGACAGAAGGAGTCATGCACGAGCGAATGCTGCTGGGGGAGATGATGATATACCTTATCGGGAACGGCGGAAGGAGCGCGAAGCGAGGTTCGAGCGGGAGCAGGAGAAGCGGAAAGACAGGGGTGAATTGGGTGCGGGCGGGGATGACTTGGATGATGTCGGTCCAGAGCTTGTCGGTGAGAAGAAAATCGAGGAGAAGAACGAGAACGATCGCAAAGCCAAGCGCAAGCGAGCGCCGGACACCAATGATGGTGGCGACGATGCAGATGGTCAAGACGCAGCTGGGTATTACGACCTCGTTAAGCAAGCCGTTGCATCGAAAAAGGCGCGCAAGAAGGCAGCATACGAAGCAGCGACTGCTCGGTATGTTCTTTTCCTCCCCTTGTAATCATGCATTCACACATTGCATCCAGGCCGGACCTGGACTCCGAAGACGTTTCCGGCCCCCGTTCGATTACACGCGCCATTCTCAAAAACAAAGGTCTCACACCCCATCGGTCAAAGGCCGTCCGAAATCCTCGCGTGAAAAAACGCCAAAAGTACGAGCAGGCGAAGAAAAAAGTTTCTTCGCAGAAAGCAGTGTACAAGGGCGGCATCGCGGATGTATCGAAATATAGCGGAGAGCAATCTGGTATATCCAAGGTGGTCAAGAGCGTCCGTCTGTGATCGTGAACAGATGGATGAGCCAGGGTATCGAAACTACAGCGATAGAGTCCAGAATACTACTAATTTTCGAAAAGAAAATTTGAACCTGGAATGAGGAAGCGACGTCTTGCATAGCACTTGGACAGCACCGTGAATCTAGAATGTGACAAAAGTATGGAAGATATATCCGATGAATGATAGCGACTCGGGAGAGAAAATAGCAATGTGCTAAAACTCAAGGAGAACCGACGAGCCGCGAAAGACGAAAGCAGGTAATAATCCAAACAGCATCCAGTGAAAAATACAACAACTGGATAATAATACCATACGTTTTACATGACGTGTGAGCCAACTTGCGACTTGGGAATACGGTACTGATAACATACAAAGGATTAAGCGGACAAATACTGTATACGGTCAGATCGGAAGCCTCGTACTGTGGGAGAAAAAGGACTGACCATAGTAGAGTCGTGTTGCACACCATTACCTTTGCCGCTGATTGGCGAGTCGGTGAGATTACTGTCCGCGGGGGGCGTGCGACGGGGGACCGCGTTGCTCATTTCGTGGAACGAGGGACCCTTGAGCAACGTTTGCTCATACTCGCGCCGGATCATCTGGGAAGTTTCCTTGGTTTCTTCGTAAGCGTAGCTATATTGTTCGAGACCTTCGATACAATTCTGCACCTCAGGCCGACCGACACGGGCCAAGAAGTAACCAGCCTGGATGATGCTGACATGCATCACGGCAGGGTCTAGTTTCTGTTGGAAGCTATCAGTAGAGAGGCGAGGGAGCCCGTTTTACCGCGCACCAGATATCCATTCGAGGTCAGAACTCCAGCTAATGCGGAGACCCGCAGGGAAGCGTTCAAAGCCTCGTCGAATACCTTGCGCTTGACGGTCTCCACCTGATTCATTCCACTTGGTGAGAGAGAATCATCACGGAGGCCAAATTCGTCCATGGCATTGAATAGAGCAATCCACATCACATGGTACTGCGCGTCGCTTGCACCTATTGCGTATTATGGTGAACGCAGAGCCGACCATATCACACAAACACTTACAAGCAGAGACTGCGGAAACGAAATCCCAATTAGCAGCAAGATTAGGTGGAACACCAACTTTGGACAAATGAGCGTCCCTCCATTTGCAAAGTTCCGATGAGTAATGCAGGGCGGCTTCGACGGGAATACCCTCCGAATCCGTCGTTGGTCGCCAGATGAGACGAGCCATTTGGCGCGAGATTCGGGCGAGAGCATGTGCTGCACTATAATATCCCTACTCGAGAGTCAAGAAGAAGCACATCAGTGAGAAAGGTGGCCGTACCAAAAACTACCATAAAATGCAATGAGTGAGAAACCACTGGAGATAAAGTGATCTCACTGACCTCGAGCTGTTCGCGGGGAGAGGGCTTTTCAGGGTCTTCCTGAAGGGCTGGGTCCGCAGTGTAGAAATCAATATCATAGTCATCATCATCACTGCGTCGCAGTTCAACGGTAATTAAGACTCGTTAGCAGGCGACGACAGTCAGACAGGAAGTCATCGCTCACAGCATTGGTTTTCGGCGGTAATAAAATGCAGAGAACGCGTCCGCTAAACATGCCATCCACCAAGCAAAGATCATAGTTCCGCGGGTTTCGGGATCTTTGATGTCCGCCATTACCGACTTGTGGTTGATCTGGGGTGATTGAATTGAATTAGTATGGAGGTGTGTGTGGGATGAATGAAAACCGACCTGAAGGCCCAGTAGATTGCGGATCCCGGAATTGAGCCAGAAGCCATGGAATCCTAGGAGAAGTCAGTGAGGGGTTGACATAAAAAAATGGAAGCCGCGGCTAACCATTCTCTGTGAGGGGGTTCTCTGGACAAAAAGATGGTCATTCGATACTTGAAGCGAAGCCATCAGAAGCTACTCACGACATTGCAGAGTTTCGATCAAAAGCGCAATCACGACATGATCCTTGTGCGGGATACGATGAACTTTGGTGGACTCGGCAAGTTCGCGACATCGATCAATGAGAGTTCTTGCGAGAAGGCTTTGACCGCCGTTGGTTTGCCGGTCGGCAACGAGAAGAGGATGTTCTGAGAATTTTGCGCCCCAGGCGATTACTGTCGCGATAAGCGCTGGGTGGATAGGCTCGTCCTGCTTATTTCCAATGATGGGACGCTGACCAGTCGCTTGTAGATTGAGCCTAGCGCGGAATTGAATGGGGTTAAGAAGGGGGAGCCGAGTGTGGACGATCTGGAAGTATACCTCGACGAGGTCGAGGGCGAATCTACATCAGAAAAGTTGGAGCCATGTAGTAAGTACGAACGCATTTAGACTGATCGATAAGAGAAATGAAAAAAGCCCTGATGGGAGCAAGCGACGAGGAACTAGAACATTGAGAGATGTGTCAGATGAGGCCAAACAGAGACTTGGTAAATGACGTACCGTCGCGATAATTTCGACGATTTACGTAAGAAAGAAAAGTAGGACGTACTCTATCTTGAAAGTTTCATCTTCCAGCTTGGACGCCATCTCACCCCATGCGGAATAAGTCGAGGTGCGTGACTTGAATGGACCGAAAGCGAATACGGATTCGCTGCGTGTGTGATGGTGAATAAAAAGGGGTATATTAACGAGCACTGATCTGTACCTTGGACCTGATTCAGGAGGAGCGAACAAATGAAACAACAAACTTGGTGTGCTGGACTGGACTGCGACGGTTGGATAACCGCCGAATCTCGAGTTCCAGGGTGCAGTGAAAGCGGATTTATGCCAAGGAGGGCTACCGCTTTCACCGATGGGAGAGTGACTATTGCGGAGTTTGTTCAGGGTTGAGGGAGAGATACGATGTGCATCGAGGAGCCTACCCAGAAGATATAGGAGATGAGTTACTGGTCACAGAGAATGCAAGTCAGCACATGTACAATAAGTACGTGCACAGGCGCGATCATGAAGAAATGTGATGGCAAGGGAGGAAATGACACCCACCTCGAGCTGGTGGATATGCCTCTTGGTCTACGGACGGAAGCAGTTCGCTTCTTCTCGCTGGTAGCCTGCTGGACGTAGTGGCTGCGGGGGGCAGATAAGCGGGGGAAAGAAGTGAAGAGAGACGAGTACGGACGTGCATGGATAGTTTTTGGAAAGGCAGTGCTAAGGGAGAGAGATGAGATGGGGTAAATGAGGGAGGGGATTGGACGGACCTGGCACTGTGGAGATGAAAGAGGGAGTGAGGGAAGAACGGAAGAGAGGTGGGGAGGGCAAACCTTTTCCTGTCCTGGGAAACGATTACATTTGACCTTGCGTGATCTAGGAGAGAGTGAGATGAGGAGGGAGAGATGAGATGGTGGATATACCTGCAAGCATCGCAGGCGGTGTTCTGTTTGCGGGGCGGGGGGAGGGTCTTTGCGAGCTCGTGGATCTGATTCTGAACGAGCTGGGTGGGTAGGACGAGACCTGTCGTGCGGGGGGTGAGGCGGAGAAGGGGTTAGCTTTGAGAGACGGACAGACCGGGATGAGAGAACGAGTGTGGAGGGTTTCCGTTTTGCATGATAAGGAAGAGGGAGAGAGCGGCAGAAAATAAAAAGATGGAAATACGGGGAGACCGTACTTATAATAACCCGGAGGTGCATGATAATTCAAAGGGGGGAGACACAGACCTCGAATTGACTTAGCTATCCTCTTATGGTAATCGGAGTTCAAATACATACACTCTCGGCACCGCGCTCTTTTTCGCGGTGTCGACGAAACCATGGTCAAAGTAGAAATCGTAGAAGAACAAAACTCTCCTTATGCCTCGACCGCACCCTCGAGGACAAACTCGACCGACTCTCTCTCCTCGGTCGCCTCAGATGTATCCGTCCCAGACGAGTCCATCTACGACAGACTATCCGCTCTCGTAGACATCGTACCACCCACCACACGCCACTCCATATCCTCTTCCTTTGCAAGAACCACCTCGTTCGTAAAGACGACAGGAAAGGTCGTCGGTAACATCGTCTGGATAGTCACCACATCCGCTCTCCTCGTCGGTCTTCCCCTCGCTTTGGCTCTCGAGGACGAGGCAAAAATCACGGCCCAGGAACAGGAAATGCTCGCCCAACAGCAGGGCGCTCAACAGGTAAATTTGCCATGTCTCCCGTTCTTCCGCACTGTCTCACTCTCGCATGCAGATGCTCTCTTCCGGCTCCTCTTTTCCTGGCCAATCACAGCCCGGTCAAAAAGCCGTTGTGCCTCCCGGTTTTTGACAAATTGTGTCATGATGCTTTGATGTTCGCGGTTCTACCGCTCCATACTCGGTCGTGTTCTCACAATACGCTTACCCATCTAGTACTTCTCCCGTTCCGCCTTTTCCCGTCTTACCACATCGTCCTACTACATACGCTCTCACTCGTCGAACCACCTACTGGTCTTATCTGCTCATGCTATATAATAACATTCTCACCTCAGACACCTGCTCAGGTCCCATTGTTTCATTTCAAAACTGTCGGTGGAATTTGACCGCCCCAAATCCCCTTCGTTCGACTCATCATGTGAACGCTTCCGTGTCACATCCATCCTGGCAACGCTCTCAAATGAATTATCTTTCTCGTCACCAATCTATTCGTGTACCGACTTACATGTCATGTTCTTCCCAATAGCAAGCTATCTACCATGACATGATCTCCACGTTCCCGAGCATCGGATATGACTCGCCTAACTCGTTCTCGCCGGGAAAACCACTGGCCGCTGGAAGTTGTCGCTGTATCGAACAAGCAATGATCAGCAATCCCTCGAATACATTCCTCACAAAATCAATACGTACGCAGATCGATACCTTCGAAGATACGTGATCGCGTGGTTCTCGATCTCATCCGGGACCACACCAACCGTTTCCCAGTCTCCAGGAACGGTCACATCGTCCAAGTACCGCCTCTCCACCTCATCCGGGGATATGAGCGGCCACCAAGCTGCTTGCGCTGCCCTGGCAACTGCCAGCGCAATTCGCTTGGAAACCACTGGTGCCCCGGAAGGTGGGTTATAAGTCACAGAGGACACTAAATCCAAAAGGTACTCCAACGATAACGTCCTTGGTCCAGGAAGGGAAAGCGTGCCAGGCAATTGCGAAATACTCATTAGATTAGCCAGAGCTTGCGCGACGTCCATGACCTACCCATCCATCAATTCGATAAGTTCAAATGCAAAACCGAAATCAACTGGCACTTACGTGTACGGGTCTTATTTTGGTTTCCCCATAGTTCAACTTCCACCAAATGGGCCATACTGGGCGCCGATGATCACGTTAGCACGGCGCAACGTCCCAAGCGTGTTCGTAGGAAGCTTACTAGCCATATTGTTCAGGAACTTGTCCTCGTAGCCGTACATCACCGCTGGTCTAACGATGGTTGCACTTGGGAAGACGTTCTTGACCCGCTCTTCGCCCTCAAACTTGGTGCGGTAAAACGCAGACGTGGAGTCTGGCGAAACATTCAAGTGGGAAAGGTGGAGGAAACGCCCAACGCCACTCTCCGCAGCGATCTTCGCGATCCTCTCTGCGCCAGTGACATGTACATCCGCATACTTGAAGTTCCTTTTAAGCGAATAACCAACGAACACCAAAACGGCAACATGAAAAGTGAATAATACCACGATAAGAAATGAGAGAGAGAAAAGCGATCAATATACGTCCCATACCCAGGGTCAGAAAAGAAATCACCCACTTTGTCTCATAATCTCGGCCGACGAGGTTGTAAACGATGTCAGAATGCCTTAAACATTCAGCTATTTGGTCTTCATTCCGGATGTCCCATTCCTATCAAGAACCATGAAAAAAAGAATTCAATCAATCAGACAAATTGTGTGTCTTCTGTTAGGAAGTGGCAAGTGACGAATTACCATGGGGACGATCTGGCCTAGATCGCCCATAGGTTTGAGGTGTCTTTTTTCGTCTTCCTCGCGGTACGGAACGATGACCTGGGTACCCATTCGGGCTACGTGCAACATTGGAGCATGTTAAGTTGGATGCACGGTCAAACCCGCACGCAGAAAGCGGATACGCACCAAGCTTCGAGACGAGGTATCTCCCAAGAAAGCCAGTACATCCAAAGACAGTGACAACGTGCCCACTGACGGCGCTGTATCCGGGTGTCCCAGACGAGACGACCGCTTTGTGGCCAGGGAGTGTAGCGAGGTCGTGCAGAGCCCGCTAGACGTCACAAGTTGTGGGACAGACAGAATACCCAAAACATGAGGAACGAACAGCTACGGAATAGTTGGAGAACGTGTACAGTACCTTCCTCTGCGCGACGAGTGCGCGCTGGGCACGCAAAAGGTGAGATTTGGACAACATCAAGGACTGCGACGGAGGTGTAGAACGCCAGCAAGGTCACTTCGCCGGAAGTTTCCGAAGTTGGCCAATAGTAGAGCTTGGCCTCATATCGCCAAACAACATATCATTCTCCACTTCATCTATGGCTCAAGGATCTGTAAAAGGTTTGCAGACCAAATCCTCCGCTTCAAAGGCGAGACACGTTGCAAAAGCAGCGGCAGCACCCAAGAAAGGTCGACGCCATGAACCACCGAAAAAACCAGCCCTCGTGAAAGAGGCTAGCATGCGCAAGGTATGTATTCCACCCACCCCCTTGCGCAAACCGTTACGGTCTCACATTAATACCCTCACCACCTCACAGGCACTAAAAGCCAAGGTCACCAAATCGATCGAGCAGCAGATGGTGTCCGCCGCATCTGCTGGTAAACTGACGATCATGAAAAATGCAGCTCCCGAACCGTACGTCCCCACCGCCGAGCGCTGGATGCCGATCTCGTTTTCTCATCCCATTATTAGAGAACCTGAAAAGGGCTCGAAGAACTCGAAACGCTGACCATCGGTTGCGTCATTTGTTATTGTTTCATGAACCCAAGGTGAGCAGCGCAGGCATTCCGAGCGACCATTCTTGCCAGTGCCTTCCGCAGTTGACTCACATAAGACACCGATGTAGCTTCGATGTGGAACACCACTTCATCCGCACTCCGCATTTGTGATGTGAGCACCATGGGTCTGCATGCCGATCGTCCATCGATCATCATTTTTGAACGATTCTTGCCACCAAGACATGATTACACTCTGAAGACAAGACATCCTTGACGTAGCGTCGCTCAGAAGTATGGTGGTAATCAAGACATGTTAATCAACAATGTGGACACATATCTTATGCAAGCAACAATGGAAGTTGGGCATGGATCATGCCGTCTGTTAATTGTGACACGGTAGGTCTGTGCAAGAAAGCATTAGCAGAAACGGATGTGGCGAGGCAACGATGCAGATATCATGAGAGACGAGAAGGAGAAAAGAAGTGCGATGAAGTGATGAGTGAATCGTTGGGATGCAAGGAGTACCACTTAAACGGGAATGCAAAAAATGATTTGCCCCAGATTACTGTGAAAACAGGAAAAGAAAAAACAAGTAACAGTGCGATGTGTTGAATATGCAAGGGTTGGAGAATGCAATGCATATGCGAGTGGACGGGGACATTTACCAGTGAAAGTGACATGTGGTGTTAAAGCAAGAATGAGTATGTTTTCGCTACAAGAAACAACGTTGCGTAGCGTGAGATGCCTTTTGATTGAGGTCCATTTTTTATTCCAAGCGAAGGCGTGGGCCTGTTCTCCTTCACCTCCGATCCCTGACGAAAGGAACGCCACTCGCGGCCTGGAACAGGGCGTACTTTATCTGTGTGAGTGCGTCTCTTTCTTCAGGAGTCAAAAGGGAGGGAGACTGGGAATCCACAAATAGGATGACTTTATTGATGGCATCCTCTGCCTCTGTGATATCGGGAATGGTATTCCCAGTCGTTATCGGAGGGGCTGATTGATATACAACAACAGAATTTGTATAAGTTGTGCTGGTATCTCCATGAGTTGACAAGGGAACTTCCTGAGGCTGAGATACGGGGATATGCTGCGAAGCGGCAAGCTGGAGGGAGCTTTGGTGGCGTACATCGGTGACGGCCGGGTCGTGATGCCGTTCCGTTTGTGGCGGTGGAAATGACGGTTGAGGGAGAACGTTATGCTGCGAAGTCGACGGGTGTGATGAAATCGGGGTGTTAGTTGCCGACAGGGGCTCTTGATGAATGGTCCATATTGAAGGAAGAGGGTGATTATGAGAGACAGACGGTTCGCTCTGCGAGTGAGACGGCCCCGCCACGGGATGATTGTCGTGAGGTGGATCGAGATCCTGATCGTCTTCGGATTCCTTGTCGTCCTCATCCTCGTCCTCATCAGCTATGTTGACCGAATCCCTTCGGGCGAGAGCCTCCGACCTGGACGACTCAAAAGCAGGATTTAGAGGAGACAGAACGCTATCATTGCTACTTTTCCGGAGATGAGTGGCGCCAACGCCGCGAGTGGCACGCAGGGTCTTGGTAGCTCCGAGCCAAACCCCTTTACGGATGTTATGGCGATGCTTGAAGTTTTCGACCCATCCAGAGCTAGCTTTGAATCTCTCGTCGGGGATCTGGAGGCTCCTTGCGGTCTCCTTTGCTTTATTCCGTATGAGCGCATCTGTAAGCAACGTATTCTGCTGCTTCATTTGGACGAGCCAGTTGACAAGTTCCTCCTCGACCTCGGGAAATTTGGACGGGCTAGGCCCAGGATTTAATTCAGGCCAAGGTCGAAAGGGATGGGCTCACCGATGCTTTGCGACACGCATGTCGTCGTCCTCGGGGACGTTCATCCATTTTGTTTTGTGTTTCAAGATTTTACTGATAGTGCTACGTTCTACGCCGTAACGAGCAGCGATATCCTCTTGACGCGCATTAGGGTTTTCCTGGTGATAGAGGCAGATTGCCTTGCGGTCGACGTTGAAGAGACGCTGTTTGCGTTGTTTGGCGCGTGGAACGACCGGTCCTACCGGCGGTGAAGGGAGTGGATAAGCCGAAAATGTCTGCGAATTGGGTGCAGTAGAAGTAGCCGATGAGATGGAAGTAAGCGCAGAAGCTACGCTCAATGCAGGTGAAGCCGAGCGTGGATTAGATGTAGAGTAAGAAGATGCGGATCTGGAGTGGGTAGGATACAAGGAGAATGGGGAATAAGGCGAGCCAGAAACGGGTGTCGGGAGATAGCGGGGAGATGGCAAAGACATGCTGCCACCGCTGGATTGAAGAGAGTAAGTGGCCGCACGTTCTGCAGGGTGCTGGTATCGCGCAGACTCGGGGCCATTGGTAGGTGTCTGGGGACGGGAGATGGCACTGGCCGGGGACATGAAGTAAGTGGGCTGCTGGAGAGAGAGGTCAGAGGGAGAACAATAGCACATATGGGAAAATGCACCTCTTCATTTTCATTGTGTGTTGCGGATTGTGGACGGTCCCTTCTTATACCTAGGTGGAGGGCGGTGGACTGTGCACGTGCCTGACGACGCGTCACTCGAGCAGGTCCTATGCTGGGCGGGATCTGGTGTGGAATTGACATTGCGGGATGTATGTTCTCATCGTTGCGGATGGATGGGGACTGTGGATAGGCGGGGTATGGGTGTTCGGCAGAGTATGCAGCGGGAGAAGCATAAGCGTCGCTGTCGGGAGTGCGATCGACGACGGAGTATACGGAGTCGGGTTGCTGGGAAGACTGAGCGCTGGCGGATGGTTGCTTGTGGTGGGCAAGCCAATGGGTGCTCTGAGAGTGATTATCTGAATCGAGAGCGCGTGCGGAGGAAGGGGATGGATAGACTGGGAGTGGATTAGCACCGTATTGCGGGACGTTCTCCATCGGCCCCGATGTGACACATCTGCTGGAGCTTTCCAGCGTGAAGACGTGGTCAGAAAGACGTGCCAGGGCCGTGTCCGTGAGGTTTTATACGACAGAGGCTGACGGGCAAGGCTACTGGCTAGAAATTTGATCGACCACCGGGGGATTCGGGCGTCTATGTACTCGTTCCCTGTCAAGTAAATAGTTGCCTAGTAGCCTTGTCTTGTACACAAAACACGTTGAATCCGTCCACATCCAAACTTCTATCCAATCGGCTTTTTCACACTAAGCCAAGATCTCCTCAGATCGTACGCTTGCCAACATTGGATAACTTTGTACAACTAGGTACAACTCAATGCCCTTGCAACGCCTCACAATGCCCAATCCATTCTTTCCGCTCACATCCTGTGCTCGATTATATCTAATGCGTGCAATTCGTCATGCATCATGCCTACCACCCCTCGTTGCCCGCATCGTGCTTTCAGAGCATGTTCCTGCTGTTCTCTGATCAGCCAGACACTCCCGAAAATTAATTATCTCATTCCCACGCTCCATGCCCTACCCACTAAGTAAGTACATCCTTCATTCCTCGTCATAGTGACCGCCGTCACCTCTCCTTGGGACGCCTTGTTTGTTTTACATCTTATTGTCATTTCTAGCCCACTTCAACAATTCCTTTCCAGGTTCCTTCTCCCCCCTCGACCTCGGAGATGAAAATCTCATGTTTCCGATTCCTGCACGATCGTGGTATTCGAAGCTCTGCTTAGTTTTACACCACTGTCAACATGTTCTGATGCAAGATCATGTGGCTCCCTATTTTATGGCAACGCTGACCCTTTCATCGGCCTCTTCCCCATGTGCTATCGCGTCTGCAGTTCCGGTAATGAACCCGCCAAAGTTCTGGGTTCCCATAACTTACCACCCGAACACAAGGTCTAGTTCTTTATTCGTCCTGGTCTTCTCACTCCACCGTTACCGTGTTCGTCGCAAACAGCGGCACGAGAGAACATCTCCAGAGCCCTTCGAGACTCGCCTGGCGTCGTCGACTAATTTTTTTCCGTATTCTTTCGCGTGACCTTACGCCTCATGGTACTCTTAATATCAGATCGCTAATATCTCATTCCTGCCTCATTCTACCCAAGATCCGGACCCAGTTGTCACCAGACTCGAATGACTGTGTGAACGCGATCGAATGTTTGGCATTTCACTACGTCCTTCGTTGGACAGCACTTGCCCCCATTGACTGGCCGCCCATTTCCCGCAGGACCGATACCAACGTCTTAGGGTAAGTGTATTCCTCCAAGTGGCCGCAAACGTTCCGGTTACTCTGCCATTTAGAGTACAGCCTCTTCGATTGCCCTAACGATTATTTACCTTCTAGATGCAATAAACACCCCTGAATATCAGGGCTTCCATTTTGATGCGCGTGTTTTGGTCGTCAAATGTCAACTGCGCCCGATGTCGAAGGACATCATCGATAAGTTTTTTTATTCTTTCAATTAACTTTCTTAGGCTGCCACGATGGTATAGACACCTCAAAGAAGCAATACCAGCAGTCTCCGTGTCGGATAATGAGTCATTCAGACTCCAGCCCAGTTCGCTTCCGGACGACCCCACCTTTGGTATCGTAACTGGGCCTTGAAGACATGACCTTGCTGGCATTCATGTCGGGATATCAACGCATGTAGGAATTGCGAGAATCCTGATCTTTCTACATGTGTTCATTATCCCAAATGGTTTTGCTTCCTCTTGGCCATTGATTATTGATTATCGACAGATGAACTGTGATGTGCAAGGCAGGTGCGGTTTACCACTCCATCACCAGGTCAATAGGGGTGAATGTTCCAGAATGGACTTGATCACGTGATGAAACGGGCTTAGTCAGCCGTCATTGGCTCAGGCTGTACACCCTAGCGTTGAGACCAGTCGTGGACGAGCACAGGAATTTAAGCTAGACGCTTCGCCGGAAAACGACCTGCTTTTTTGAAACCATCGCATGCGCTATTTCGCAAATCAAAAGTAGCTGATAGCCAATCAACCTCGGTCAGGGTGACCTTTAGTAGGCTCAAGTGACGTTTGCAACCCATAAGGCCATCGACAACTATTTATTTCAACAGTCGATTTTCGGCTTGATCTGATCTGAACTATATATTATCAGTGAGCCCTCTGGTACAGCCCAGAATTGCCACTGGTCGAGCCACGGCACCTTTCGGACAAGCTCGGGATTCTACGGGCTGTAAGGCATAAAGTACTTCGCGAAGTGAATCAGCGCCCAAAGCATCTCTATATCCACCATTACACTGGCATGTATACACCGATTAGAATCGCTGCTCGTCAGCATCCCCTGATCCTACGTTCTGCTCTTATGGGGTGTGCCTACACACGGACCCCTAACTTGTTCCTCACTTCACGCTTAACTGGGCGCTTCCATACTGGGCAAACGGATCATGAATCTCTTGCCAAGAAACGTCCAACCGAACAAGCGGACGTCGGCACGGAAGGATTTCACAGACGCAAGCCGCTCATGACAATATATGCGCGATGGTCTCTGACACGAGTTCACAGAGGACAAAGCGTCCACAAAGCTTGCTCTCACAGTACCTGATGCAGTGAGCACAGTACCCAAGGAGGTGCGTGGGGACTGGGTTTTATTCCACCCAGTGTACTCTGAAGAGGAGCTGAAATCTGTGGAAGTATGTCCGCCTTCTTGCTGTCTCGGATCATACACTGACGTTCCCTTCGTAGATCCTTCGCAGAGAGGCAAGGACATTTTCTGATAAGGTTGCACTTAATTTCGTCAAGCTCGCAAGGTGCGTTACTGTCATTTACTTTGTCCACTTGTGCTGAAGGTTGGATCTAGATGGTGCTTTGACTTTATTTCGGGATATAAGCACAAGCCCCTTCCGCGAGACCATAACATGACAGAGGAAGAACTGAGAGAAAAGGGCTACATCCTTAGCGAGCATGCCTGGCTGTCTCGAATTTTGTTCCTTGAAACGGTTGCTGGTGTTCCTGGTATGGTTGCAGCCATGCTAAGGCACCTTGGTAGTCTCCGACTCATGGTAGGTGCTGGACTTTGTGGCCGTATGACGAGGTGGACTAACTGCACTTCCGTCAGCGACGCGACTCTGGGTGGATCCACACACTGCTTGAAGAAGCAGAGAACGAGCGGATGCACTTGATGTGTGTGGCTGCGGACTTTGTTCTGCTAAAGTGATTCTGATCCGCTGGCCTGTTCCAGGACTTTCATGACGCTCAAAGAACCCACCCTCTTCTTCCGTGCACTTGTTCTCGGCGCACAAGGTGTCTTCTTCAATATGTTCTGTACGTAGTCTTGATGACCTTGCGGCTCCGTCTCTTACTCCATCCCGTAGTCCTCGCCTATTTGATATCACCTCGGACATGTCACCGATTCGTGGGACACCTCGAAGAAGAAGCGGTGATCACATAGTAGGTGCTTCTTCCACGAGGTGATTCCCAGCTCATCTGATCCGTTCTCACCCACGTAGTACGCGATGCATTGAGGAGATCGAGGCTGGTCACCTGAAAAAATGGGCTGAAATGCCGGCTCCCGCGATTGCTATCGACTATTGGCGACTCGCTGCAGATGCCAAGCTTCTCGACGTCATCTACGCCGTCCGTAGTGACGAGTCGACACATCGGTTCGTGAACCACAGCTTGGCTAATCTGAACACTTCCACGGACGTGAACCCGTTCGCTTTCCGCGAGCCTGATATGTCTGTGAAGGGCACGAAAATCGAGTGAGTGATTGCGCCCCGTTGGTAATGATTTGCGGACATTGAAGATTCTTTGCATAGATTTGAGAGGTCCGAGGCTGAGGCATACGTTGAGGAGTCCCACCGAATCCTGTCTCTGGGGGACAAGGCGCCGGAAATAAAGCATTGAATGCAGCATGAGCACGAGGAATATGTATAGACACCCTTAGATTCTTTTATGTATGTACCTAGGTCCTAATCACTGTGGGAAGTAAACTGACTGATATCCATTGAGCGCAGCGCTGAGCAATGGATTTTCATTGATCCGAGCGCCTAATCACCCTAACACAGTATTCAGTGCTGCACTGAGCACTGACTGGTCATGCGATAAATACAATGAAATTTCTGGGGCTCGCGAATCATGTAACTGAATCACTGAATCTGACCAACAGACATTGAAAATGAGTTCTCTTTGGCTATGGGCTGGTGACTGCAAGGAAGAAAGGAAAACATTGAATTGTGTAACATAGGTAGAGTACAAATCCGATGTCGATTAGCGGGGTGACTATGTCACGATATATTGAGAGAGTGGACGGCAGAGCGAAGTGCGGCCCGCCTGGATTGTCCTGTGGTGAGCTGCAAGGGCGGGGGGACAAAAACCACCTTGCAGATAAACCTACGGGTGCCTAGGATTCTCCGGAACCCAGGAGAATGCAAGGTGGTGGAGATGACCGAAGGGATATTGAGATTGAGTGTGGTGAGGGCGAACAATCAGAGGAGAGCCCAGCGGCGTGCCACGGGCGGGCGATGTGGCGCGAAGGAGAGAAATGGTAGTGTAGCTTTCCTAATGCCTTGGGACTTGGAAAAAGTCGCGCGAGCGTGTCACGTGACCATGTCAGCCAACGCTTGCCGCTTCACTACTACTAGTTCCTCACCACTGCTTCTCCCCACTCAGCAACCCAACCACAAGCCAATACCTACGTGCATACGTGGAACGCAACAACATCCCACCCGTCTACAACCTGATTACTAACTAGCCATCCACCACCTACCTCTCCCGGCAACCCAAAAAAAACGAAGATCAGCATTGGCAGTGAGTCACCCTCCCCACCCGCTCAACCTGACACCCCCAAAATCCCACCTAGCACTCTCTGCCGACGCGCATATGATGCGTTACGATGCCGATGAAGACGACAGGCAATAACGACGACGACGAGAAATGTCGATCGTGCACGCCAACAGCACCCCGAAGACAGCCACGAAAACACGCAACTAGACGAGTCGCCAGCGCCATCCAATGAAGGTGGTAGAATCGCGAGCAGAAATGGTGAGGTTGAGGGCGAGCGAGCGAGCGGGAGGTATCTTGCACGAATGCAGATGCTCGGAGATCGTTGAGGAGAGTCCAGTGCTGCTCAGAGACGAGCAGGACAAAGGGAAGAACAACAAAACGCGTTCGATCGAGGGTGAAGAAGCTGTCAATGCCGTTCGAGCGATCAACGAAGGGAGTCGAAGAAGACGAGACGGCGAGCGGGGATGATGTACCCAGAGCATCCCTACGCCATTTCCCACCTGTTCCCATCTTCCACAAGCGATCCCGAGCCCGAAGCGACGAAGCTCGCCATGCGGTCACATGATTGCAACGAGAGCTCGACAGGCCGATCGGAAGAGTCGTAAATGTGATGAAGACGATGCTGGTGACGTATCGGACGCATCGAGTCAACTCGAGGACAGCAGAAGTCGAGAGGACAATAATTATTCCTGTAACCATACTATGACACGAAATACATTGTTATGCATCATTGATGTTTGGTGTGCAAGCAAATGATATCTAGGTGGTTCGTCACTCATATACAGTTGATTGGACAACAGATTTCAGGTCATATGTCACTGAAAAATGGTGAATTGGTCAATGACATTCACTTCCCGTTTGCGTAAATCAGTGAGTTCAGAAATGCCTAAAATTCAATGTTCGGGCACTACAATTCATTGATTGCGTGCGTGAATTTCCTGTGCAGATTCATCGATATTCAGTGATTGTACTTCCCACAGTGTAATCACGCCATCACCGCTTAGCGAGTATAATCGGGCGTGCCAGTGTGACGTCATTAACTCCTTGCGGCGAACCGAAATAAACGCAGAGTTGACCTCCATCTAGGTCTCAGTGGCTGCAATGGTTTCCTCGTCTTCCATTTCCACAACCCAGCACATCCAAGTCGCAGACCCTTTAAGCTCAAGTGCACTGTTGTTGACAAATGGCGTCGCTCCAGAGAGCCACTGCATCACCCCCACTGACCACCCCCGTCGGCTCTTCATCGGTCCAATGCCACAGAAGACGCTGGCAGACATGCATGGCGTGACGGGCGAAGACGACACATCCTTTGACGCCGCCTCTGCCGCCCTCACAAATGTTCTTGACCATCACGCACGCGAACTCTACCTACGCGAAGGTGGCAGGGAGGATGACTGGGATGATGATGCGCAGGAGAACGTTCGCAAAGAGTTGATGAGGCGATGGCGGGAAAGCCCATGGACGCGCCCGCTGCGCCGTCAGACTAGTCACCGTCATGGTACTAGCCTGACCGCGCATTGGGTTGGCGGCAGCTTCGAAGTTGGCAACATTCTTGGGGTGAGCATACTCAGGCACCACGCGCCGCCTTCTCCTCCCGAACCCCCTGCGGTTCCTGAAACACCGCGACCCCAACACGAGTCGCAGGCACTGGATACCATTTCGACAGTGATCTCGTCTTCGACGGGTCCACGCTCATATTGGACGGCATGGACAGACGTTCCATCATCCTCACAAACACTACCCCCAGGGTCACCTTCCATTGCTACTCTCCCAGAACAGGGTGCCGATCTCTCCACGTTTTCGTCAGGTGCCCAATTACTCGCCGATTCATCTTCGCCCTCTCACACTCCCGAACGTGCGCCACCCCAGGGAAGTGACTCGGGTCTCAAGTCTATTTTGAAGCGAAAGGCTGGGCCACAATCTAACAAGGCACGACAAACGGGCCATAGCGTTTCCCTCGTAGACCAGGGTGTAAAGCAGAAGGTATTATCGAGATCGAAGACAACTGAACCTTCCCGCGATGACGCAAAGGCAGGGGGTCCACTTCTGGATCTCGAACAGATACACGAAGAAGCCCCAGTATCGCCAGGTGCTGTCCTTGCAAGGACAGGCAGCGAGGTCATTGGAACCAGCGCTGGTGCAGCTGTGGAAACAGCCTTTTCGCGGCAGGCTCCGGGTGACATCGTGCTCCGAGGTTCGTTTCTGTCTTTCAAGACCTACAGTTTTCCCCTGAAATTATCAAAGATAGAATGCTTGTGAGAATCTTTTATACAAAGTGCGAATCACTTCCATGTTATTTCGACGAGGTGCAAAATCGACAGACTCGCTATCTCCGTCCCGAAGACTGCGCAGAGTTTTTGGTTGTATGGAGACGAAATAGAATTGAACTATACGAAGATTATGTCCGTTTCCATCCCATACTCTGCATCCCGTGCCAATCATTGATCATACCGAATAGACCATTCCTGGAAAAGAACGATTTACTGGGCACAAACATCTTGCTTTCATAATTCCCTTGGCGTCAGAACGAACCTCTGTTTCGTTGTATTCATTCGTCGACCAGACCTTTTGCATTCTTTGTCCACCAACGCCCGTGCAAACGAGCGATTCAAGAACACGAGCATTGTTCCAGGTCCCGAGGGAGGGTACTAATGTCTTCATCTTCAAGGTCAAGAGTCGAAGCAGAGCACAAGACTGGCTTTGGCAGCTCTGGTAAGTGTAGTCTCTTCCAGTATTCTTGAGTGCTTTTCATCAATGTATGCGCAGGCGTCATCTTGGTGGCAAGATCCCACCTTTTATCGAGATCCGCTGCCCTGATATTGAAATGCGCATCAACATCGATATTCCAACGGAGGATGCCCTGAACTTTGACAAAGCGTTCGACAACTTCAATCATAAGAACATTGCCGGTTTTGTACAACATACACTTCGCTCCGACAAAAAGAATCCAGACATCGCTTCGCGGATGTGCCAGAGTTCTATCGAGCACGAGCTACAAGCTGGCAAGAAGCTAGAGCTTGCGTGGAGATTTGGGGTGCAGCTTGATTGGGTGGTGCACGAAAGAGACGTCGAAGACAATGCACGGCCATGGGCCGTCCTCGCAGGATTGGCTCTTCGACAGGTTCAGTCGTTTATTATCATTCCTCTTTACACTCGGCTTCACGTTTCATCGGCTTTTTAGGGTACACGGCTAGCTCATCTCGAGTTACGCCTCGGGGAACATCTCCCAGATCGTGTTCACCTCCACAATGGGAAGAAGATGGTCGAGCCGCCTGCAATCGAGGGTTACCTTGATCGTATTAGGCATCAGGGTCGACACCGAGTGTATCTCGTGACGCACGACGGTCATTTGTTCTCCTTGCAACCCTCCGAAGCAAATCCTCCCATTCCTCCAAGCGCTCACCTCTCGCTCATGGTACCAGGGACACTACATCCAACGTTGGATCAGTACGCCAAGGAGCTATTCGAGGACGAGGTTTTGAGAGGTGCAGATCAGGTTCGAGCTGCCTATGGGGAATTGGACCTCAGAAACGTGAAAGTTGTGAGGCGAGCGTACCGCCCATTATCGGCTGACGATGGTGAGGACGTTGCACACGATGAGATTGATGCACAGGACGTGGGTGGTCATCAGGGGCATGCTCGTGTGCACGACAAGGTGCAGTTGCACCTTAGGCGTGACTTTGAGGTTGTCCTTGCATCTGGCCGTGTCATACGATTCGAGGTGGGTGAACGTCTGAATCCGAGTCGTGACTCTGACAACTTCCTCGTGCGTTTGTAGGCACATTCAGCCATGGATTGTATCGAGTGGGTGCGAAGACTGCGTGCCTTGGTTACCTATTGGTCCCAGCGTCATCGCGTGGACGCACAAGATGAGATGGACGTCGCATATTTGGATGGTAAGCGCACGCGATTGACACCGAAGGTAACGAAGTGCTCCCACACAAATGGATACCATACGCCGCCGGAACTGCCTCTGGCCGCTGACGTTTCGTTATCTGTGCTGCCATCGTTGTACAACTGGTGTCCATTGAAGGGATGTAGGAGCATCGTCAAGTCTGGCAGGGCCTTTATGAGGAAAGGGTTGAGAGGACAATACAAGTCAGTGCTTTGCATCCGCAGTGGCCCCTGTGGGTTAACCGTTCTCTCTCTCTGCAGACTCGTCCAGCTTTTCCTCGTCTCAGGTCGACTGATCGAATTCCACGTCTCTCCTGATACGACACTACAACACCGAAACTCTAAAGAGATCAGCTTACTCGACGCGTACGTGTGTTCTGGGTACCTCGCCGCGCTCGCCCTACGGCGCGGTGAATTCAATCCCGAGTCACCGAGTTTGCCACGGCGGTACTGCGACGGCTTTGAGACAGAAGAGCCGGATGAAGATGATTTGTTTGTTATATGGTACCGGCAATCGACGCCACTGGCAGAGGGGCACGCGAACGCCCCAGCGGGTGCATTCCAACCAACGTCACCCATTCCTCGTTTGACGAAGAGAGGAACGAATGAGTTGCTCGTGTTCCGTATGAGGAGTAAGGTGGAGAGGGACGCGTGGTGTTGGGCCCTGGGATGCGAGATCGAGAAGGTAGTGCGGAATAATAGGGATAGGGAACGGAGGGTAAGGGAGGCGGGTGGATTGGTTGATTTACCGAACTGAAGGGGGTACATTCTGCTTTTTGGGCTATTATTAGTATTCGGTGGGCATTTGGGACAATGGTATGCGGTAATCAGAGAACAATAACAGGATCTACTCTATCACATCATCATCATCATCGTCTTCTTCTTCGCGTCTTCGTTGTCTCCTTGCAGCAATTTTCACTCTCTTCTCCAGTTCCTTGTTAGCTTTGAGACTCTCCATCGTGATCCGTTTGTTACAGCCAGATGCAGGACAAGGCTTCCCGCCAGACCTCCCTAAGAACTCTTGAATAGCTGCTCCAGAATAAGAGTGTCCGCAAACGGTGCTGTTTGTGGAATGATATTCAGACAATCATCGGCACTGTGGATGAATTTCACTTACGATGTCATTGGATTCTCCAACACTGTGAGCGTGATTGGACATTTGTAGTCCTGAGTGACACCACCAATCTCGAGCTCGTCTTCGGCATCGCTGGCATCACCATCCTCTGTGAAATACGTCAGAAACTGTCACCACGTACGACTGTAAATCGCAAACCTCTTGGGACAAGATCGTTGATGGGTGGAATTGCTTCACCCGGATTTTGCACCTCCTAAGGACAACGTAAAATTATTACCGCCGGACCTTGGACAGTGGACGTACAAATATGGCTTGCTTGAACTCGATGTATGTCTCGGTAGTGGCGTATTTCTGGCGCGTGGTCTTCTGTCCACATTCGTCAATCCGCCGCTTCACTTCAGTTTCGTACGTCTCGAGGACGTTTTCCTGGAATAGCGACCATGAAGCAATAAAGAGGGAGAGCCAAGGTATGGATGCTCACGACGACTTCCCCACGCATGAGAGACTGGTGAAGGGTGCTCAGGGTTTCTTCATGAGAGCGCATCTCTTGGTCAACATCGAGCAATTCTTTCATTAGAGCATCGACCTCTTCCAATGCCTGTTGCAACAGGAAGATCGTTAACGGGCGGGCATGATGATAATGCCGGAGATGACCGACCTCTCCGGCCTCGCCGATCTCCAGTACTTCTGCGAGTGACATCGCAACGTCCTTTACGAGACGGAAAGAGCTATGGTGAATTTGCTTCCGGATCATCTCCCAGTCCTGTGCTATCCCATGCAACTTTGCACCCTCCTTCTTGTCCAAGGGCTGGTCATGGAAGTTTTCAATGTCTATCCTGTCGTCATCGTCGTCACCATCATCGGCGTTCGACGGACCGGCTGCATGAGCTTCGTCGTCGCGGGTGATCTTTGGTTTCTTTTCCTTTTTTACCGACTTGCGCGCCGACCGGACGTCAACTTCGGAGTCCTCGTCGTCATCGACATCGTCTGCGCGTGTTTGGGTTGGATTATCGTCTTCTTCAATGTGATCATCTGATGGTGCCCTGCGGGCGCGTCGTTGACGGGATGGGCCCGCGGTTGGCATTGGCAGTTGAGGACAGGGTTAATGGCGCGCGTCGCGACCATAGGGGAGTCTAGGGCAGGCGTCTACGCGAAGAGGCTTACCTAATCGCTTCAAGTCAGTTAGTTGGAGAGTCTCGACACCAAGTCAAGACAGGACTGGGATGTTTTCTTTACTTTGGGGTGTGTCTCGATGTTCTCTTCGATCCCCAATAGTTTCGCCCTTGTCCGCCCAGTCGAGGGCATTCACCCCGTCGCCATTCCTCTCCATGACTCTCAACCAGGCAATGCGTAAAAAGAAACCTCAGAAAATCAAACCCCCAAAGTCCCCGCTCCTTGACACATGTCCTCAGAAAAAGGGCGTCTGTACACAACTATCCATCGCCAAACCCAGGAAACCCAACTCGGCCAAACGAAAGGTCGCTCGTGTCAAGCTGTCCAATGGGAACTCGATCATGGCTTACATCCAGGGAGAAGGACACAATCTGCAGGAACACTCCGTAGTCATCGTCCGTGGTGGTCGTACACAAGATTTGCCCGGTGTTAGGTACGTCGCCGGCATATACTAACAAATTACTTGGCTGAGCGCAGCATGCACAGATACAAGGTCGTCCGTGGCGCATTAGACTTTGGTGGTGTTGTCGGACGTGTATGTGGGAGAAGTAAATATGGAGGTGCGTGTTTCTATTTCATGGTATTCTGTCTTGACTCGCTTATGATTGTTTTAGCCCAGAAACCAAAGAAATAGATCACTATATCCAACTGTTCAGTTATCTAATGTCGTTCGCCCTACTATAATTTTCTCTGGCATCGAACAACCTCATAAGTCACGACAATACCCTTTGGAACACATGGCATCAATTCGATAGAGTCAAGATCAAAACGCTGTGGATGTCAAAGGCTAGTCCTATGCGTGGCGCTGTGTCCGTCTAACTATCCATCTAGTCTGTTTCTCAGCTTCGAGGAAGCCTCACAAGAGCTCACAACCTTGTTGTCGCAGTATTAAATCGGACCATGGCATCACTGACCAGAGACCACCCGCTTTCGGGCGCGGGAAGGGTAACTTTTCACTTTCATCCATGCGTGCGAGGTTAAGGGACAGTAACCCAGGAGACATGCGTGGCTGAAGACGTACAATTGAATCATCGGCTCTCAGCGTATCACGACGCCATCACGAGTTAGTCGACATGAGATGTTAGTTTCTACACCAAGAGCCCTCCAACCTAGATTCCTTCGTTGTGTTGAACTAAATGTGCTGACTGTGCTAATTCAGGATGAGCTGTACCAGTTTAATTTAGCCATCATGAAGTGACGCACCGTACCTAGATCAAATCATGCGCCCTGGTACTATCACAATCTGGCCTTCACGGACTAGGAATTGAAGCTCGCTCCGCTCGCAACCCAATTCTGCCAACAGTGAGACAATCCATGGGCTCCAAGTTTTGTACGAGTTGTCGTGCAAGGATGTCTGTCGTCAAGTGTAAACCATCATCCCAAATACCTCCGCCCTCAGTCATTGCCAGGTCATCTTCCCTGCAGTCAAATTCAGATGGATCATCGAGGACATCCACCAGCACCACGTCGGAAGAGAACAGGAACACCGTTGCCTTCGTGCTGTTAGAACCGAATTCTGTGGTCCGAGCCTCAAACAAAACATACCATCCCGTTTTTCTATCTTGTCTGACAATCCAGGATCCACCCCTGTGAAAAAGGTATTAGGTTTATGTTACAAAAGACATCTGCGTCATAGGCAATTATACCTTGTGGCGAGCGATCAATTGGCGGAAACAGTCTACTCAACGCGACGCCGTGTTCCTCCCAAGTCGACCCTCAACCCCAATCGCATCCGACCACCCCAGATGAAGAAACCCTCCGGTCCGTTTGGTCCTTATGGCGTGGATGGAACACTGATTTCTTGGAGTACGGCCCTGGGCATAGTTACGGGGGATTTGCTGTCGTGATTGTGAACATCGTCGTCTCAGTCATGATGCTGGTCGTCGTGGTGAGACTCGTGCATGGAGCGGATTCCATACGGTTTCTCCTGGATCCGTTGAAGAACCCAGAATTGTTCAACACTTCCGTAGACTCACAGGACACGCTCGCAAATCCATAATTACGCGTTCAAGTTCTTGCTTTTGGAAGGGAAAACAAAGGGTCGAGACGGGGAATCGGAATCGATATCAATAGATGTGGAAAAGAGATGTGGATAGACCGTACCTCGTGAGTCGTCACTGTACACTTGTACAAAAAGAGTCAAGTGGCTGTGCCAAGGAGTGAAAACTATCGACGCATCAAACTGGACCAAAGTTTCATACCATGTCCTGTGTACTTCAATCCTCACGTTCCTCGCGTGCACTACGCGCCGTTCATCAGCTACGGCGGGCCTCGACTCAAGCTTCATCAAGCTCGGTCACGACATCCCAGAAACGACCACATTTAGGCGTCCAAGTTGACTCTAATCATGGTCTTTGGGCATTCTTCCGCAAAAAGGAAGTTGATGGTGTGGCGAAGTACGAGACTGTAGAGGGTAGAGATTCACTCACCGAGTCAGGTAAGAGGAGCGTCGGACGCGTATGCACTATGCCTGCTCATTGTTTTCGGGTTTCTGGTAGGGCGTCCTTGGACCGCTGCCGAGCTCAGGCGGAAGAGCTTCAAAGATTTGCATACGTTGTGGTACGTTCTCTTGCGAGAGCGTAACCTGCTCGCAAGCCAAAGAGAGGAGGCACGGAGAATCGGCATTCAGAATCCGGAGGCACTTGTTGCTCCGACCATGGACAAAATGGTCCGTTGACGCCTGCCTACTTCTTTCCGTGTCCACTCATACGTTACATATTGGAATTTTTCAGTGCCGGAAGTCAATGGCGCGCATGAAGTTTGTCCTCAACGAGCGACGACTGCATTACGAGAAGTTATTCGTGGAGGGCGCCATGCCGCAGGAAGAGATTCTCAAAGTGCCGGAGCCTCCACCTCGTCGAATGACCCGTAGAGAACGAACGGCGGCTCGACGAAAGGCAGCAGCAGCATTGGCGTCCTCGTCAACTCCCACTCCCCCTGATGCCTAAACCTCCTCCACTGTCGCGTGCAATCATATTAGATATCCCACAGCCTGGTTTAATACAGTCTTGATAATGCTATCAGACGACGGGCAGATGAATTGAATACTAGCTGGTATGAACGTCATGTCTGAGTCCACTCGTGCGAGCGTTTTCCCAATCCAACATCGCCTGCGAGATCTGACAGTCCTTGACAGAGGGGCTTTCGTACATCTCTATTTGTCGTTTCCCGCGTCTAATGAGGTGCTCGATTGCGGAGACGTTGCGAGGGGATACTAAGGACGCCTGAGTGTGGAATGTATGGCGAACGAAGAGGGAGAACTTGGGCTGGGCAGGTGGAGGCTTCGTTCGTACCATCCGGAGTGCGCTGTGAGAGTTATGAGCCTTGGTAGCAGCAAGAAAACAACGTTGCTCGCCGTCTATAAAGCGCGAGGACTTCCTTCTGAAGTCCGGATTTCCTGGCAGACATTCCGAGGTTTAGACGTTCGCGGTCAGGAAGTCTCCGGTGTCTCATCTCAACCGACCCCCGGAACCGCCGGCTAAAGCGCCGAATTAGGAATTCATATACTTTGACTAGTCCACTATGTTTGCTGTTAGGAACAGCAGCGGGCTTGCCGTTCGAATACCTGGCCGTCGGTGGCCCTCCAGAGGTGTTCGCGACTTTTCTGCAACCTCGAATGTGCGTTCCACCGCCGGGACATCGAATCCAACAGAGTATTGCAGAGATCTCGTTCGGAGACATGACTATGAAGGATACCTGACCTCGCAATTTTACCCTCGGCGGTACCAAGATGCATACTATGCACTAAGGGCTTTCTACGTACGTGGTGGCACTGTCGAGTTGGTTCCACTCAAGCTTCTGATGGTGTGCAACCCAAGATTGAGCTTTCCGCGGTGAAGGAATCTGTCTCGCAAACGACATTGGGACAAGCCCGACTTTTGTTTTGGAGAGACGCCATTAAAGACATATATGCTGTAAGTGACCTGTCTGTATTATTTGATTATCCTCGATGTTCTTGCAGAATAAACCTCCACGACATCCTATTGCACTCGGCCTCTATGAAGTGACTCAAAAAAGTCGATTGGCACAGTACCATTTTCAGCGGATCATTGAAGCCAGGGTCGGTTTGTGCGGCAGACTTGACTCTACTTCAGGAGAATTGATTTTGTCCAGGAACAAGAGTTGCATTCTCCATCCCATCTGACGGTGGAATCTCTGACCGCGCATGCTGAGTCGACGACGTCAACGTTCTTGTATCTCTTGCTCTCGTTGCTGAACCTGCCGTCTTCGACGTTGTCGCACGCGGCGTCTCATCTTGGTGTGGCGCAATCATTTACTACGTTCCTCCGCGCTTTTCCATTCCATGCATCCAAGGGGGTGATGGTTATTCCCGCCGAGATTACCGCAAGGCACGGTGTTAATCAAAACGAAGTATTTACCAAAGGTGAAAGTTCCAAGGCGCTTGAAGATGCAGTGTTCGAATTCGCGACGATTGCGAACGACAACCTGCTCACAGCACGTAGCATGTTCAAGGAGACAGGGGAAAAGGTTCCACAGGAGGCGATGCCCGTGTTTGCTGCTGCTGTATGTTTTCTTCCATCTTGAAAGGATGGAGTATGTTCTGAACGCTTTATAGATTCCCGTTGCGTCGATACTGCGACGACTTGAAGGGGTGTCTTTCAATGTGTATGATCCCAGATTGCAGATCCGGGATTGGAAATTGCCTTGGCATGTATGGAGGAGTTACTATAAGAGGACTTTCTGAGCGGATTCGGGTTATGCCGGCATTGTGATCTGTCTATCCATATCCTACTTATAACTTATCATCATCGGTACGGTACGATATAGATCAGCTCTTGGATCAGCTTCGACAACTTGCACGGGCAAGTTGTACACCGTTCTTCGTCCGCTTCGAATGTCTTGTCAAATCGTGAGGCTCGTGGCCCCCGAGTCTGCGGGGTCCGGCAGGATGGGGGCAAAGTAGTCAAATTTGGAAGTCCGATGCTTGTACCTTCGACTGGCCTGCACGACACCTTTGACACCAGACCACCACCACCACAAACAAAGTGCGCTCAGTCTCAGTCCAGCGCCACGCCTACTTGCCTGCTCGTTCGCCTTCGCCTCCTCGCCTCTCCCCATTATTTCCGATTTTTCTCTCATTTTCTTCGTGCTTTGCCCTGACCCTGTCTTCGTCGTCCCATGGAGCGTCTATGTGGTGCGTTTTTCCCTCGGTGTGAATATTTACCCATCCGTCTCAGCATTCGAATAGACGAAATCATCCAACTCATCATCTATGAACTTCACGATCCAACCGCCCTCACACTCACCTCAAAACGCTTTCTCCATGTCTCAAGGGATCCCTATGTCCGCGCCAACTATTTCCTCCATCGGTATGGTCACATGGATGCCATGTTTTGGGCATTAGGCAGGGGAAAGCTTCTCAACAACCAAGTCATCGACGTATGTTTTCTGCAACCCAATCCCTTGCGCTCACATGTCCTCCGGCTGACTATATGCGTCGGTCCTTAGATCCTGGTCTCCACCGGGGCCTACGTATCTCGCTACCTCATTCAGGTCGCCATGCATCACTTCTTCCGATCCGCAAGCCACTTCATCAAGACTCCATGGGTTAGATCGATACCCCTTCCCGTGTTCCTGCATTTTTTGGGTGTCACTGTTGCACTGTTTGATCATGTACCACAGGGCAAGAGCGAGGACGATGGATACATCTTTCACTCTTTTCTCAAGGAGAGCAGGCTCCCTCAGGATTTAAAGAGTACAAAATGGGAAGATGTACGAGAGATATTGGACAAATACAAGGTGCGCTTGCTTTTGACTCATGGTTAGTTATTGTGCGATCTTGTATGCAGTTCATCCCCTTTAGCATGAAGGTTAGTGTCTGGTCTGGTTTGCCGTTCCATTGATCTGACCACCACCAAGGATCCGCTGATGGCACAGCTGCCTATCGCACTCGCTATCGAACCCAGGCTATTGCCGTACGCCGAGGCCAACGGATTTCGCATGGATCCAAAGGTATATGAGACAACCTTACGCTATTTGTCACTTCTCACACGGATGCAGTATCGTGATTTCGTTTTCCGTAAAATGTTTGAAAAGCAAGCGCTCAACAGCGGAGATCGAACTGACGACATCGTTCGCAACGTTCGGGAGCTGAAACGCCTAGATCCAAGGTTGTCCTCCCTGCTCTCTGCGACAACATCTTGCTGACTTTTTGAATTCTAAGAATGTTTTTGAGTCGCACCGTGGCAGCCGAGATATGTATGGAGGCCAAGAGCAATGAATCTGCCTATCGAGCATTAAAGTTTCTTGACCGTTCAGGAGAGCTGCTCTTCAAGCTCAGGTAAGTTAGTCTTGTATCGCACCGATTGACTTCTCATACTGTTCTAGTGCCGTCGTTGCCGACTTGATGAAGGTGAGATACAGAGTGGGTTCGTGATCCACGCATTCACGGGTTCTTATAGCTTTTCGTAAAATCCCGCTCGATCACGTCGATCTACACTATCAATGTTTTGCGTCAACTCTACGCCGATTTTCAAAGCGCCGACCCAACAGTTCGAGTTGTTATGCTTTTAAGCGTATGTCTATCTGACGGCGCGTGGGCATTTGCCACGATCCCTGAAGCCACCGCATCTTTCCATGGCAAATTAGAAGCCTTGGATCTGTTGCCGCTGACAAGGGAGGACTTGTTTAATATTATGATCAATCCTTTTGTGGAGAAGCATGCTCACCTACTTGAATATGCGAAAGATGAGATGAGGATGAGTGCGAAGGATATTAAAAACCTCGTGCAAGAAGTGGCCGTCAAATGTCTGGAGATTGGGAGCAAGGTAAGACCATCGTCTTGGATCACCTGTCAACTAACTCGTTCCAGGGCAAGACTCTTCGTAAGCTCGCGGAGCAGTATTCGTTACATGCGGCTCTTGCGGACGCAGCCGTGAGGCGATTTACTCTAACGTTGGACGACCTTCCGCCGGCAGAGGACGAAAAGGCGTGCGCCGCTTATGAAGCACCACTTTGTCGAGACTTTAGTAATGTGAAGGCAATCCGAGCGAACTCGAATGTGTCTAATCAGACCTCGCCTCCATCTGCTACTGGTTCCACTGAGCCTACTCAATCAGTGGAAGCCGATGCTGCCGAGTTACAAGGTCAGGAGGATGACGCCAGTGAGCTTGTTGACAGCGCGGCGAAGAAGACACCAGCGGATGATGATGGACTGGATTTGGTTCGCAACTGCTTGAAATGTGGTACCGTCACGTTAAACATATCTATAGGGTGTTATCGGCCAGGATACTTTGTCTGCCATGATTCGTCAGGATGAGATGGCGCCCACGCGATCTCGCAGACGGGCATACTACTATAGCATGTATGGTGCTGATGTTAACGGAAAACTGGATTTTCCCATTGGTGAGTTCTACACATTACGGTGGTGTTTATGTTAAACTCTCCTTCAGAATCCTTGCCAGTTGGAAGATGGGTCAGGGAGCTTTATGACCCACACAGTCATATGATGGCCGCCTTCATAACCCATGCTGTAATCAATAATAACACCGCGGTGCGTTCGAGATTGGTATCCTTGAATCATTTTCTGAATGACTTTTGCCTTCAGCTTCTTCATCTGTATCTTTCTTCCGCTGCAGTGGGGTATACCTCCACGTGCACCCATGTTCCTGTTACCCTCAAACACTTTAAACTTCTTGCGCATTTGGGGCGCGCACCTGTGAGCAACAATCATGCGCCATCTTGATTTATCACTGAGCGTCATTATTAGAGCTGGTGTCTCTATAACGAGATCGAATTTGGTGCCGAGTTCTACTTTAGCGAGGAAGACTACCTTTCCAAGCATGTTCTTGCGGCAGATGCCAAATGGTCCAGTAAATCTCGTGCCAAGTCCGGCGATATCAAGAAGGAAACAAGTCCACCTAGCCTACCCCGTTCCTCATGTCAAGCGGGGCCATCGACTGAACGTCTGCCAAGTACTTCTCCGCGAGCGTATCGGAGACGACCAAGGAGGTCAGTAGCCGCAACTGTGACATCGTATGTCGTTCCAGATTCCGACGACGATGCCATTATGGAGGACGATGGAGAAAGCGCGATGGTTTCCTTGCGGAGCATGCAGGCGAAGAAGCGCAAGGTGGAATCGAACCTTCAGCGGTGGATCAAGCACCTGTCTGCTCTCCTGGTGGATGAGCAGCGAAAGGTGGGTTTCATGATGTTGACATTCCCCGTTCGAGCTCTGATTATGGTCTGCAGTACAAAGAGAGGCGGAAGCGCCAGGACAAGAGCGGGAGTGCAGATGGTAAACGGCGTGTCATGAAGGTACGCTTTCTTGTTATTCTGGCTACCCAGATGAGATGTGGATCATCGATTTCGAAGACCGAATTTCACAAGTCTCTCATGTTGCGCCTGCGCGCCTTACGCAAGGTCGACCTCGATAAGCGCAAACAACTCTACGGGTCTGATGTTGCTGAGGAAGACTACAGCGACGATGATGACGACGAGGAGTATCAGGTCGTCCGTGCCTCTAAGCGCCGACGCATAACCAATTAACGCCTCATGGACAACACTCTGTAGATGCTTATACATACACAACCATAACTGTACCTTTTACCAGTAATTCCTGTTTGCTAGATTCATCCTAATAAACTTTAGCTTTGTGCAATACTTAGAGATTACAATATCGGATCGTTCTTCCTCGTTCATCAAGGCAAACTGTCTATCATGTGTATCGTAGTCCAACGCAGTGCGCCATATACGACCAGGAGACACATTACGATTCCAACCAAGGCCATCGGCCAGCTCAGCTCTTCACATCGCTCGGCTCCAGTAAAAACTCGTTTTGTTTGTTGACCAGCAAGTACAGATTTGCAGGCGCATCCATGGTGCACCGAGGGATGCATTAATGAACAGCTCGGGCTTCTTCAGGGGGGTCCAGGAGAAGCCGGGTGGTGTTGACAAAGTCCGCTCCCAGATGGTTAGGCATGCGTAGCCTCACTACGACGACCAACATAATTCCTGACACGACGATGTCGGCGATGAGGACATACACTCCGTAGTTCGCCCTCCATTGGAGGAAATCGTAAGTCGCGACGGTGATATTAACAGGGGGTACATCGCAGCGGTGCACGCTCCGATAGCCATTCCCAATACTGTGTTCCAGAAGATCTCTGCCGCGGTTGGCGAAAATATGTTATTGGGGGTTAACATCAGCGGGGAACACGGGGTTAATCTCGAGTGCGAAGCATCTGAGTGACGACCCGTAGACGCAGCCGCCGGATGGTGGAAACGTAATGTTGCAAACCAAACTCGTGATATCTCGGGCCCAGCGATTGTTAGGCATGACGTTTGGCCATGAAGTCCCGTTCGATGCGAACTCGATAGAATCGCCCAGTCCCAGCCATGACGATCGTAGCGGCATTGAAGCGGAATAGCGGTGCCCGGGTGTAAGTTGGGGGAGTAGTAACAAGGGATGATGTGTTATCAACCTGAGCTGCCCGCGTATTACAAGTCGTCCACGCGTGTAAGACCCTGAAACGCTTCAAACCATCCTCACTGGTGAGCGATCGGGAATTTAATTGGAAGAACAAAACATACATGATCTGCAAAGGACACACCGGAAGTCAGCAACGGAGCAGAGTGCATGCGCATTACGCATAAATCGACGAACATTGGCGGGGATCTCGAAAAGCACATGTCCGACAAAGTATATTCCCAGCGCGGTGTTCTAGCTCGGCGCAGATCCGCGCCGAGGTGCTTAGGATGATAGTAAGTGAACCGCTGAGCGCTCACGTCCTTACTGTAATAATCATGAGCTATGATGCGAAGAATGAGAACATACTTGGGATATTCATGCTTGAATGACGCTCAAATGGTAGGACCAGCCTGTATGAGGGTGCTCGACTCACCGGTCAAGGAAGTACAGAAGTGCGAGTATTGGCAGGAGCCTCTGGAGAGTCGTAGTTTTGAATGCTACGATTAAATCAATGGGATTGAACTTGAGAAGCTTTATCCGCACTCTCGGCTGGACATCACACAAGGAGGACACGATATTCTGCGACAGAGATGATAATATCAATGATCCTACTCGGGGGAAAATCCAACCAATCGGGCCGATAGCTCCGGGGACCGATTACCCAATGTTCGTGGGATATTGCTGCCTCTTTCATAGCGCTATTAGTCTCTACACCGAGCAGCGGGATCACAGCAGTCAACGTCTGGCAAGGTCATGGAGGGTTTATTCTTCAACGTGAGCGTTCATAATTGGGTTCGAGAGTACCGCGTTAACTCACAACATACAGGTCAGCAATGGCTTTTTGGAAGGCATCGTGCGTGGTTACAAGGCAGGGATCTTGACTCAAGGTCACTACGCGAGCTTGACACAATGCGAGACTCTTGATGGTATCGAAGCGCAGTATCTGCTTGTTGGCGCCGGGGATACTCATTCAACCTACAGATCTCAAGACCCAGCTCTCTACAACAGACTACGGGAATTTCCTTGCGAACGAACCCTCACCGCTGTCCACGTCCACGATTTCCGACAAAGCAACACAACTACTCGTCGACCAATTCAATTTCATCCGCAGAAATGCTGTAGAACCGCTATCCAAATTCCTTGACTACATTACGTCGGTCGTCATTTCAGATTTCTTGTACCTGTGCTGATCCTGGAGGTCGTTGGCAGGTATGGTTACATGATCGACAACGTTGTCCTGTTGATTACTGGGACCTTGCACGAGAGGGATACACACGAACTTTTGGGGCGTTGTCATCCGCTGGGAATCTTTGACACAATGCCAGCGTTGTGCGTTGCTACCAACGTCGAAGAACTTTACCAGAGCGTGCTTGTGGAGACGCCGCTAGGTGTGTACAGAACCGCGCAACATGTCAGGGGTATTCATGCACTGCCCATTCAGCTCCCTATTTCCGTGACTGTCTTTCTGCTGCTGATCTCGACGACCTCAACATCGAGATCATCCGTAATACGGTCTACAAAGCCTATCTTGAAGATTTCTACTATTTCGTTGGTACTCTGGGATCACCAACGTCAGATGTAATGCAAAACGTCCTTGCATTCGAGGCCGATCGACGAACAATCAACATCACCATCAACTCGTTTGACACGGAGTTGACCAAAGAGCAACGCGCCAAACTCTTCCCTGCAATCGGCAGATTGTTCCCTGAGGGGAACAATGCTCTTGCCAGAGCGGACGATATCGAGCAAGTTCGGCTAGTCTGCGACAATATTTCCGAGTTCCGCTCATTCTTTGACGGCTCTGGGTCAACTCAGGCTAACCAGGATGTCGGAGATTTGGGTGTCGCAGCACAGCTCGAAGACCGGTTCTTCAGGATGGAGGTACACCTCAACAAACAAGCGTTCTTACAACAGTTCCAATATGGTGTGTTCTATAGCTACATGAAGCTAAAGGAACAGGAGATTCGGAACGTGACATGGATAGCGGAGTGTATCGCTCAGGACGCGAGGGACAGGATACAGGACTTTATACCAATCTTTTGATCGTGTCTTTCTATTCACTGCAGCATAATAATCCACCCCGCTGTCGCGATTCGCCTTACCAAGTTGACATTTATAGCTACCATCAATTATCCAGTGTAGCGGACTGCTTCAAGGACTGGCTGGTTGACATGTACCTCCCTCTGCCTCACCGGAACTCGGAAGAAAGCGTGATCTCTCTCGCCACGAACCAGTTTAAGCGTCGAGCCCTCCGGAAGACTAAACCTTTCCTCCCCACATTTAATATCTTCCTCCTTAAGACCCCAGTTGACCTCCCAACTAGTGAGACGGCCACGAGGGACGAACCCTCTCATTGATACGGCATCCGGCAAAGTTTGTGGAGAAACAACATGGATTTCAAATCCAGTAGCGCGCGAATTAACACCTTTCTTGCTGGTGAGGTCGAAGAAGTCAAGCATGTAGATAGCTTCCGCAGCCATGCCACCTGGATAGAAGCGGATAGCAAGGTCACCTTCGCCAGGAATTTTGATGATGTATACATCCTCGTATCCGATGTCTAATTGGGCGTTTCCAGGTTTGAACTGCAGTGGTATAAGTCCGCAAAAATGCACAAGAAAGAAAGAGTATAAACTAGAGTGATGTGAAGGTGGAAAACGTGAGTGCCCGTGAATCAAGAAGGAACGTACCCCCTTCATCTGTATACCCGGGCCGTTCAGATCCATTAGGCCGTCCATTCGCTCATCATGTTGTCGCCGAAGCTCGGCAAGTTGATCTCCCTCGAATCCCAGGGCACGATAGATCCTGTTCAAGTCCTCGTCTGTCTGGTAGAAATGTTGATGGTGATCTGGCATCTCCCCAAATCTGTCGTAGAAAAATTGCTCAAATTTATTGCGCATCTTCTTTGGCGCAGAATCCCTCTCTGGCGAATTCTCTGATTGGAAAGAGTTTGTGTTTCCTAGAGATGCACTCAATGTTAGGGGCACCTACAACGGACAACTCAGTATCACATCGATTGCAGCAGACAATACCTACCTGAGAAGGGGGAGGAGTGGAAGTGATATGAACTGAGCCTGAGACCATGTTGTGGTTGCGATGTGTGCAGCGGCACAACTTGAAGTAGCTTTGGCCTACGAAACACAGGGGCGTTAACCTTTCCCACAGTCCAGTCCGAACTTTGCCAATTAATTGCCAATCCCTCGTCGGCCATTCATTTGCGTCTGCCTGTCCTTCGTAAAGGGCCGTGGTTGGCTGTGGCTTCTCAGTATGCATGGCAGGATTGCCAGTTCTGATCCCACAATAGGTTCATAGGCTCGATCGTACGATGCGTGAACCAACAAACCGAGGACATTCATCTTCTCCCATATTTCCACAACCTGATTCCATTCAGAAGATGTCAGCGTCGTGTCGAGGGGGATACGTGGAAGTGGTATTCATTGACGCTCCCTGTTGCGAACATGGTCATTGGGCAATACGTGACAACAGGAGTTCGTAACGGGATGTGTAGCTGTACACTCTATGATAGGGTGAAATGGTAGTCAGTGATATACAACGACGAGGACGAGCTCAGTCGTCCATATTATGACATCACCTCCTGGGTGGGAGCAGTTTTTTCAACGACCAAGTCTCCTGGGATTACCTTCTCGTTGACCGTCTCCCCAATTTCCTCAATATGGGTATTAGTGGAACTCTTTTCCCTTGGTATACTTGATTCGCGGTCAGCAGAACCAACCTCTCCATTGCTCACGGCGGCCTTCTTCGCAAGCCTCTCTTCCGTCCAGGGACCAGCACTACTTATATCACAACCACCTAAGCCTGAGCAGGTGCAGTTTCCGCCTAAAACAGAGGGAAGATTGTCGGCGTCGACAATCTGCAAAAGAACTTCTTGGTAGTCCTTTCCGAGGATATCCACTTTCTCGGCCGTTTCCTTGGCAAGCCACGGCTTCACCATGGACCAGATGAACGTGAACGAAGACGGCGCGTTGATGACAGCAAGTTGACCCATTCTATGGAATTTGTGCGGGTTAGAGAACCACAGTAAGTGGTTTTGAGCGAACGTACGTTTCTGGATAATAGTCTTGCGATATCTGGAAACAGGTTTGAACGAGCGATTTCGCTTGCCAGAATTGCGAGAGACTGAACGGCTTGTCATCACAACGCAGTGCACGATCACGATGCCATGACACATACCCAAAGTCCTTGAGGTCTACTATGACGAGCCCCTCCTCGATCTGACGACCTGCTGCACTGGATGCAGCTGGGAGAACTTCGCGGGTGAGTGATTCTGCGTTCACAATGATGGCGTCCATGTGCTTTTCTGGCGTGACGTGCTTGTAAAGCTCTGGAAGGTTCATTCCACCAAAGAATTGTATGTGCACGGGTCGTCCCTTCTGTTGCACGTAAGGACCCAACGTGTACACCGACGGCTTCCGCTGACCTTGTCTGTCTAACGAGGACGAAGTGAGTCTGACCTGGTACCGTGAGTAGACCGAGACGCGTACCTTGTGAAAGTACATTGACCACGATCGGAAAACGTGCTCGCGGCCGGGGTACTTGATTCATGATCCGTCGAATGAATCCGGTGTCGACTCAAAATGCTTACTCACGTCGAACGGGTCCATCCTATTGTAAAGCTCATCTAGACCGGTTCCTGATACCGTCTGTCGCCATTGCTGACAATTCCAGATCATCTTCTTCGCTTCATTGAGGTTAAACTTTCGAGCTCGCAAGAACCGACTTGAACACCATGGATATCAACGTGCAATGAGGATATTCAGGTTGGACGCTCACAGTAACGTCGGATCATCTGTCCCAATGGAATCGCCCTCGTGCAAGATTCCCTCTGTAAAGACCTGTTCTCGGAATGCTTTGAGGATATCTGCCTGTTGAGAGGACAAGGACTCGGAGACAGGACCCGATTCAGGAATCGACATGGTGAGAGTTTTGGAGACGGGAGGTCATATGCATGTCATGGGAGAATCGTGATCAATTTGTTAACAGGAGTCGCACACTTGTCCGCGTCCAAATAAACCTGGAAATTCCAGACCAGCCTCGTACATGTCCTCGCGCTACTAGCTGGTATGTCCGCCACACGTTCAATGGCTCGTCGAGGGTTTCGACGGTCTGAGGCATAGAGCGTGAACTTGCTGACCGGATCATCTATTGCTGCTTAGCTGATGGTAATTACACATCACAGATTAGGGGTACCATAACACCAAACTCCTTGACTCCAACTCACTCCAGACCACCATGTATATCGCCGGGATCAACTGTTCACTCACGCCGCAAAGGATCGAAGGGTTGGTGGTCCTCACCACCGCAGATTTCTTTACATACCTTCTATGGAGGTTACGTGCGCCAAAAGCCATGACGCCAGAGGAAGTTGAAGGGGAAGGTGGCCTCCCTATGCCAGAAACAGTGCCCGCTTCATTCTGGGGGAAAGTCGCATCGCCCGTTCAAGCACTTGCAGTTTTACTCCCCCCGACCGTGTACTCGGCCGCTGTGGCACTCAATGGTTTCCAACAGCCAGCTTGGATGGCCAGGTTTGCTTTGCCGGATGACGTCGTTCGACCGGAGTGGAAAAACGCGCTCAGAGTTATGGCTTGCGTTGCTTGTTTTTCGTTGAAAATCGCCTTGAATTGGATCTTCATTCACGCTGACGAACGACGGCGCATCATAGGGGTAAGCATCGACCCGTCAAATATGGGCGACGTAAACTGAGGCCGTCTCCTTGAATTAGCGTCGCGAAAAGCCTAAATTGATTCGGACTGGCCCGTATGCCATCGTTCGCCACCCTGCATACAGGTGAGGAATTTGTATTCCCAAGAAATGACGGGGATTGATTCGTGTTGACTGGCAACCAGCATGGTGCTTCTCCAGCAAGTGTTCTACTCGATTATGCACTGGTCTTACATCCCCCTTGCTTCGCTCGGTGTTCTTTCTGGTGCCCTCGCAATCAAGATTCCCATTGAGGTGCGTTGAGTATCGAGCTGATCGACAGCAAAGACTCACAGACCCATGCAGGAGAAGGCGGCCCAAGAAGACGATGTCATCGGTCCTGAGTACACTGAATACATGAGTAATGTTCCAGCGAGGGTCATACCGCACATCTGGTAGGTTTGAGGGACGGGGTAGCAAAGCGGACAAACACCGAAACTGCGAGTTTCATTTCTTTATGTTTGGCGTTTTCGACTACATTGTAAGCTAGGGGTTGAGTCCCAGTGATTTCTGGGATACTAATACAAGGGCTTTGACTTTCTCCGTATCCATTCCAACGAGTGTACGCTCCCCACCGACTGATGATCGCACGTCGTCCATAACTGCCTTGACGCCTCTCCAACCAAGGCCAGTCCATTCTGCCACAAGCTTTCCGTGAAAATTACTCTTCAACCATGTACGCGCGTACCGCTCATGCGCCGCTGCATCCCATACATCCTTTTTACCGAAACATACGAGCGCCTCCTCGACTGCATCATGGTATAATCCCGGGGTATACCATGTCGGAGCTTTGTCTTGAGCCCAGACGAGGAAGTCCTGGTACATGCTGCGACACTGGACGGACTTGTCAAACGTGCGCAATGACGGTACATATAGTAACCGAGGATCAAAGAACCGCGAAGTCGCAGCAAATTTGAAGGTTTCTTCAACTGTGTCGAACCCCATTCTCCACGTATCCATGGATAGCCCCATGAAGTCAAAAATCGCTCGAAGAGAGCTGGAGAGGTGCAGCGGGGGATCTGGGTGAGGACTCGCAATCTGACCATTCGATCGAGTGAACTTCGCGAGCACGATTCACACGTGAGAATTATTACCTTTAACCCATGATGATTGAGCGATAAACCATGACTCTTTGCAATAGCGCAGATGATGATCCCAAGATCACCATAGCCATGAAAGACAGCGATACCTTCTACCCCTCCCTCGTCGTCGCATACCTGTACGTCTACTTGACAGTATATCTTGTCCGATGGGAGGGGCTGTGGAGTAGCCGAAGACCAGTCTTGTTCGCTGATCTCGATGGCATAGTTGGACGTTCTATTCCCCTCCAACTCGATGCTTTTCACCGCGCCGAGTACAACACCAACATGTGCTGGTGAGAGCTCTCCCTCGCGATGAAGCGGACAGGCGACGACGAAGTCGATATCGCCATGATCTTTCTTCTGTGGAGCTTCTGGAGGGACCGTCACGGTTGCAAATAGAGTTAGGAGTCGTGCTTTCAGACGAGTTTTGAGGAGAGAGTAGAGCGGGGTAGGAAGTCTGGGTAGAGAGCTCTGAGGAAACTCTTGAAGAAACGCTCTGCCACCCATTGTGTAGAGGAAATCTGAGCCATCTCGCTCTTTGTGACTATGGGTCCATATGGGTCCATGGGGACGATCCTTTTCAAGGCCAAGAATGGTCCGCTGTTCGGAGTGTGAAATAAACACACCCGATTGAAACTCCGATTCGGCATTGGCTGAATCATACAGGACTTCACCTTTAAACGCATTCACAATGTCCAAGTTCGCTCCCCACCGGAGGTCCTACAACAACCCGACCGCAACGTCCACGACCGTTTGCCAGAAGTGTCTTGAAAGCGGTGAGCCAAGACGTTGTACCGTACATGATTCAAACATGGGATACTGAGGGAATACGGTACCGGAGGACACTTCACCTACCAATGTAAATCAGCGCGTCCATATGTTTCGCGCCCCTCACGAACGGAAATCCTCGAGAACCCGAAGTTACTTGCAAAACTCAAGGCTGATGACAAGCCTTCGGTGGGGGTTCCCGAAGAGTTCAAAAAGAAGTACGTCTACGAGGTCATGAGTCTGAAGTGGAAGGTGGCCTGACGATAATTTAGAAGCGGCACTGCGAATTTGATCTTGGAGGCCAAAGAGAAGGAACGGAAAAAGCAGAGAGCCACTAGTTCAGACACCCAGTCAAGGAAGAAAGCTCGGAGGCAAGTAACAACCCACTGAGCTTGTTGGCTGTCATCCATTAACTCGACATCACAGATCAAGCCATTCGTCCGACTCGGACTCGGACTCATCCACGTCAGGTTCGAGTGCCTCCGATTCTCACTCGGATTCTGATTCGAGCTCGGAGTCACGATCGCGAGAGCGCGACGAAAGGAGGCGTATTCCTCGCAGGAATGTCAGCCGGAGTCGGTCTACCTCACGCTCGCGTTCCTCAGATGCGTCCAGTCAACGAGATTGATTGCGGAATCATGTGTCATTGCTCCAGTGTATATGTAAGATAGCCAGACGTGTAATGTCAGTTGCAACCACCGAGGGTCGTAGCTCGGGTGTTCATGAGGAGTGCAACAATAAGCCTGTTCCACGATGTTACGATACAAGTCGATGAGAGTAGGCATATAACTCACCCGTAGAGGCCGAGGACTTCGGCGAAGATAAGGATGAGAACCATGCCAACGAATATTCGTTGCTCATGGACATATGCACGGACACACTACGTTATGGTCAGTAGCATATCGGAGACACAACCCACAAGTCTCACCGAATCACCGACCAGGCCAATTGCATAGCCAGCGGCGATCCCAGTAAAGCCGCATGCAATGCCTGCTCCAAGATGAATGAATCCAGCAGCTAGTGGGTAGTCGTTTCCGGGTTGTACTAGAGGGCGCCAAGGTCAGCAACAGCAAACCGAAAGAGTTGCCAAAGACTGACGTGAGCCTGCAATCAGAACCGACACCACTAAACCGTAGACTGCTATGATACCCGACATGACCACCGGTACCAGAGACTAACGAAACCAAGCTATCATGAGAAAAGTCCAAAGGTATAATCGTTCTATGCCTGCCTTCATGATCAACTCTGGCTTGAATGTACCCAATCCAGCGATAGCGATGCCGGATTTAGCGGTCCCAAAGGCAGCACCGATAGCTGCATAGTCTCATCAGCATGATTCGGAACGGTGTTTAACTTCCTGCACGTACTGCTGAATATCATCTGCGGCGTGGAAGTAAGTTATAGTATCGTAAACAGCCTGTGCGTATTTACTAACCGCTGAAGCCACTCCAGCAAACCCGAAGAAAGGAGCATAGGGTGGACATAGTTCAGACGACATTGTTGCTGGTGGTTAGAAGGCGAAAGGTTGTCGAGACCGAAGTCAGCGCGACACCGCAGACTGATCACGTGAGCAATCTATCGGACTTTGCGATTTTGCTAGCAGTAGTAAGTTGCTAAACCAATGGGTGTCACAAAGAGCATGGCCGATTACCCTGTACATCAAACAGACACATGGGAGATGTACACGAAACGGAAAAATCATTCGGAAGGCCCAACGACTTGCCCGTATATAACTTCCAGGGCTCTTTATCCACAAAATGAGCCCGACAAGAAGAAACACCCATGGGCAGAGCACAGACACAAGTTCGGATTGAGGAGAGTTGTTTGGGTTAGTAGAATCTACAATATTTTCCAAATCTTCTCGAATGGCACCCCCTTCTTTCCTGGATATGCGTCCTGAAACAAATCACGCAGCCAATGCAAGGGTGCGAACACCAAACCTACTAGTGCAACGTTCTTCCAAAACAGAGCCTGAGAGCCTGACCCCACAATGGTGTCCACTATGGATTGACGCAGTACGTTTGATTTTCTTTGCCAGTGCAGCAACGCGAGGTGCGGGATGATTATGCGATTATCCATTTCTGCGAAAGGGTGCACACAAGATACTCTACTTCTTCTTTATGGCCTTCAGACGTATCGTCTCATTGCCAATGAAGACGCCCTTTCAGGTCGCGTGAGTATGGGGTGGAAGAGTGTGTGTAAAAACGGGTATACCTTGCCCTTGTATGGTTCTGGTGGCCGCAATCTTCGGATTTTAGCAGCGAAGTGTCCCAGTGCGACGTTATCCGTGCTGCCGAGCACGATCTTGGTTGCTGAAGGAACCTCTGCGGTGATGTGAGCGGGGATGGGGACGAATATATTGTGAGAGTGCCCAAGTTTGAGGTTCAACCGCTTTCCATTCCCTCCTGCTACAGTCCCCCGCGGGTCATCCTCTAACGCGGCTCTGTACCCAACGCCGACGAGATAGAGTGGTTTGGAGAAGCCTTCGGTCATGCCGATGATCGCGTTATTTATTAGCGAACGCGTCGTCCCCCACATGGCACGCTGGTATTTGATCGAGCCATCCTCAACGGCAAGAGTGAGCACGTTGGGTTGGGGGAAAGAGAGTTGCATATATGGCTCGAGAGGAACTTTCATTTGGCCGAGAGGTCCATTGACAGCGAGTGAGGTGGTGGATTGTGTTACGGCGACGTTGGGTGGTATTTGTATGGGTTGCTTCCCAATGTTTGATATGAACCCAAAAACTCTGGCTGACGAGCTGAAATGTCGAATTCCTGTCCTTGGGTTCATAGTGACCTGTTGTTTTGTTGCACAAAGCCTATGCTTGACCAGTAGGACGTTCGGAGTTTGAACACGACTCCGCGGCATCCTCGAATGAACAGAGTCAACGACATGTACGTACTAACTGTTCATGCTAATCCCCAAGAAACCACGCGGTTATATGACTTGCCTCGCTGCGCAGTACCCGCAGCACGGGGGCAAGATCCCAGAAGCTTCAGAGCCGTAATATAGGTGGAGCATCGGTGACTTTTTTGAACCCCCCCTTCTTATATCTGGGAATGTCTCCCCCCTTATCTTCGTGTTCCGGAGGGTTGATACACAGTATAAACAAGCCACGATGACGACCCGAGATGCACACACAGCCTCTACCGTCTGCGCACACCAAAAGATGGAAAAGTTGAAACAAGTAGACTTTACTTCAGAGTCCATCGACGACAGTCAAGAAACTCTATCTACTATCCATAGAGCAGATAATACCCTCCTTCGAAAGCTCGGTTACAAGAGCGAGTTCAGGCGAGAATTCTCGGTACGTGTCTCGACATGGACTGACCGTGCAGGATACTAGAAAAACACAACGTGTAGCTGCTTGAGACGATCTCCTTCTCCCTTTCTATAATGGCCGTCTCTTGTGGTATAACCGTGGGTTATTCTTACCCTCTGCTGGCCGGTATGTTATATGACTGGCACCCATTGAAATCCTGATGGGTTCCAAAGGTGGCCACTTTGCCATGGTGTGGGGCTGGTTCATCCCTTGTATTTTTATTGCGTGCATCGCTGCTTCCATGGCGGAACTTGCGTCGTCCATGCCGTTCGTATCGTTGGTTCTGAACACTCGCTTGAGATTGACTCTTATTTCCGTTTCCTTCAAGGACGAGTGCAGGGCTCTACTATTTTTCTGCCAAGATGGCTGCCCCAAAAAGATCTGCGCTTGCTTCCTGGATCACCGGGTGGTCCAATATCACTGGCCAAGTGACTTTGATTTGCTCGATCAACTATTCATGGTTGGTATTTGCCGTTCGCCCTCGTCAATTTGTTCACCCTTTTGTCAGTACCGAACTTATCACAACTGGCATCGCAATGGCTACCGATAATACAGTTGTGCTGGGCCCTGGGGCGACTTACGGAATACTCGTTGCAATCCATCTCACCCAGGCCATCCTGTGTTCGTCTGGAACCAGAGTCTTGGCTCGTAGCTTTTCTATCCTTGAACTTATCTGACAACGACCTTTGGCAGTGGCGACGACAATATCCGCGATAATATCGCTTTTGGTCTGTTCAAGAGGCATGGTCTCCGCCAAAGACGCATTCACGAAATTTGAGAATAATACTGGCTGGTCGAACGGTAAATTTCCCCTTCCAAAGACTGGTGTATGCTGACAAAGCCAAGATATTTGGGCCTTTATCTTGGCATTCACTTCGCCGATGTGGTCACTGACGGGCTGTAAGTCACGTACGTGTCCGATGTGATGCCTCCAGCTTGACTTTATGTCGTCCAGATGACTCTGCGGCCCACATTGCGGAAGAAACATCTAATCCAGCACGTGCGGTACCAATCGCCATCATGGTCGGAGTACTGGGAACTGAAATCCTTGGCTGGCTCATGTACATTGCCGCCTCGTTCGCTACCCATTCTGTCCCCGATATCGTTGGGTCGAAGTTCGCACTGCCGATTGGACAAGTCTTCCTTAACGTGCTCGGAAAAAAAGGAGCTCTGGCTCTTTGGTGGTCCATCACGTTCCTTCAGGTGAATCGGATCACTGCTAACTCGTATTACATTCAGTCTGAAATACACTCAGTACTTACTATGTGGATGCTCCCAAACTGTTGACGCATCCAGAGTCGTATTTGCCTTCTCTAGGGATGACGCCCTACCAGGTTCGAGGTGGTGGAAACGAATCAACCACTATACCCAAACTCCTGTGAACGCCGTTTGGTTTGTTATATTCCTCGCTATCATCTGTGGATTGCTCTCCTTCTCAGTAGCGGCATTCGACTCGCTTGCATCGTGCGTGCTCTGTTTCGTGTTGAGTTGCGTGTCGATGACCTCCACTCCTCTGCTTCACAGCGCTTCAGTGATCGGCCTTTATATCTCATATGTGACCCCAGTGTACTTCCGCATAACGGATGGTAAAGATAAGCTTAAGTCCGGACCCTTCCATCTCGGACGATGGTCCAGACCCATTGGAACAGCAGGAGTCACATGGGTTGCATTCATGGTCGTCATGTTGCTATTCCCTTATACTCAACCTGTGGGTCCGCAAACGATGAGTGAGTCGTGTCCTGGTGTACCAGTGTCTTGCGCGAGGACGCTAAAGCGGCAACAGATTACTCGGTGGTGATCATCATGACCATTTTCATATTTGCGGCTGGGTCTTGGATTCTTTCTGCTCGACATTGGTTCACTGGGCCGATACCTAACATCGGGACAAACACCAAGTCGTCGGCAGATGACGGCAAGCCGGAGGAGGGTGATCGGCGATAGAATAGTTACACGAGAGACCTACCGAAGGGTGCCCGAGTGAACGCCAGGGTAAAGCGTCCAATCATGATTACCGGTCCCTACCATTGAAGTACCTCGCAAGAAAGTCTGAGTGGAACTCGAACGAGCACCACAGCGCAAGACACCGCAGTTCGTCAAGAACTGGGCTCCAATGACACAGTGGATAGACAACAAAACCAAAACGCGATCCGATTCTGAGCATGTTTGAAGCGATCGTAGACGCATTGGATTGTGTCATCTTGGCATATGGCTTGGGCCTTATTCAACTCGTACTTGTGGGCCTCTTGGGAGTGGATTTTTTGCTTTCCTAGCCCAAGAAATTCGAAGAGCACGACGTAGTGTAAAATGAACCAGCATCCGGCGTCGTGTCACCATGAGGACTCCAGGATGGCAGGAGATGGCAGGACTTTCAACTTGAAGCTTGAAGTTGGAGAGGGTAACGCCCACTCGTTCACATACACCCTTGATTTTTGAACCAACCCCACTCCAGCAACCATACACCTTGCCTTCATTTTCTCCACAATCTAAAGCCCAGAGACCAGCTCTTTCTTCCGTCTGTCCGAGACCGTCGCAGTTTGGCGTCAACACTGTTCAAGTTTTCACAAACACGGTCTGGTGAATACATCGATATGGCAGCATACTACGCAAACGACGCCGTCGTAGCACATGCAATTTCCTTGCATCCTTATAGCAATCAAGACGATACAGACAACGCAGCTCAGAGTTCTAGCATATACAACCTACCCACCGACTCCGAAGGTGAAGCGGAGGTGGACGAACTAGATTCTGACACAGACGCGGAACAAGGGGATAGCGCGTCCACTTCTCTTCAGAAGAAGGCGGGAAGAAGATTGGGGGAACGCGTCCCTGGAACGACGTTGCTTCCCATTTCCAGAATCGAGAATATGGTCCAGGCAGATGGTATGTCACCTCCAATGTTGGTGAACGCGGTGTGCTGACGCGATTTTCGTTTTCAATTGTAAGGGATCACCAGCAGTTTATCCATGTCAAAAGAGGCTGCATTCATGATTTCTATTGCGACAGTGCGTCTGGTCACTATCTGCCTTGACTCAGGGGTATTGATTGAGTACTGGAACCCCTCAGGAGGAATTCATCAAGCGTATGGTGCAAGCAGGTCACAGACACGCTTCAGCGTCACGTCGAAACATCGTCAACTATCCAGACATGGGTTAGTGTGATAACGCTGGTACAACATCTTTCACTAATCCTCTTCCAGCGTCTTCTACAGAGCAATACCAAGAGTTTATGTTCCTGCAAGGTGAACCATTCCCTATTCTATTCCAACCATCCATTGATGTCTCCTCAGACACGGTCCCCGAGCCAATATCTCTTGCCGAGGCACTAGAGAGACGAAAGGTGAAGGAAAGAGAAGACCTCGAGACGAATCCAGCCATGTCCTCTGCCATCCGGCCCAACTCGCCAGGACCTACGCCCTCTGGACACCTAAACGGAAGGTTGAAGGCCAGAAGTCGCCCAGTCAACGGAAAAGAAAAGGCGGGTGCGATTGCGGCCCAACATGAGGAAAGGAAGCAGGAGGAGATGTACGACTCGTCAGGTGACCCCGTGTCGGCGAACATTGTCAGGAGCTCTAGCGGGAGAGTTATTCGGAGTACGAGAGCGGCTCGACAGGACGAGGCAGATGAAGAGGGCGGGTTCACGAATGGCTTCGAGCATTCTCGCGATCACGATTCTTCCGCAGGCTCACGATCGCCGAGGAGACCGTCTGTGACACGTCAGTCCCCCCACGACATACAAAATTCGACTCCACAGTCTTTCACTCCTCCGTGGGCTGGTCAGTTTACAGGACCGGCTAGTGGGTTCTTGCAGGACTCTCAAAATTCGTTCGGACGGATGGCACCAACGGGTCGTACTATTTATTCACAAGACGTACGCTCCGACAGTGCTTCGTACCGTTAACCTCTTCCCCCCCTCGTCACCCCATTGGCAATGTATCCCTCACTATCGATCACTTAATACACCACCCAGGAAATCATCCTTCCCTGCAGCTCATTGTCGACCAATTTCGTCGTGGATCCCCTACGCATTTACATCCACGGTTCGACGTAATGTAATTCACTGCGTTCATTGCATTGGGGAAGTCGCACCGGATTCCATGCCAGCGTAAGTTGCCGAGAATCGTGCCACCTATCTGATCTGGTATGGGGAAGTTTTGCACTGATTCCGATGCTGGGAGCGACAAGTGCCTGCGTGAGAGTGAATCACTTGTTTTACCGCGTCGGATGAATCACGGGGAGCCCTTGAATTCGTTTGGCTTGATTGTGCCTTGGGTGGGAGTCGGTGATATCAAATACGCATTGACTGACCTGCCAAGTCAGGATCGATACACATCTATCTTTCAGTAGTATCACACACTGCAACATGGGGAGCACTGAACCCGCAAACTCATTTCAACTACCAATCATCAACATAGCCCCGTACTTGGATGGTGATCAGGACAACGATGTTGAACGCGAGGCAGTCTCCAAAGCCCTACATGCCGCCTGCGTGGAATACGGATTCTTCTATCTAGATATCTCCCAAAATGTTGAGCTGGCCGAAACAGAGGATCTCACACGACTCGCTCGAGAATTCTTTGCACTACCACAAGAAGAGAAGGACAAGATCTCTTTGAAATACCAAGATCATGCTAGAGGTGTGGATGTCGCGCGTGTGAACCCCTGAATACGAGGTCATGCTGAATTGTGTTGGTAGGATACCAGAGACTCAAGGAAAACGTCACGAATGGAAAGGCGGATAATCACGAGGGCATCGACTTCTACAAGCCTGTAGAGAATCCTGACAAGTACAAGCCGTTGTGGGGGGAAAACCAGTGGCCGACAGTTGCTGACTTCAGGGAAAAGTATGAGGCATGGATCGAGAAGATGAAGAAGATCGGGATCGTCCTCATGGAGGCGTAAGTACCATCCTATCGTATGGTTAGCGCCGGAACTCACTGGATGGCTAGGATGGCATATGGTCTGGGGATGAACAGTGAAGAATGGCAAGAGCTTCGTGCTCAGGTTGATGACAGCTTCTGGGTTATGCGGATCATCGGTTCGTCCACACCCTGTCTTTGCGACTGTACCAAGGTGCTGATGGTCTTTCTCATGCAGGATACCCTCCTCTACCTGACGACCACGACGGTTTCTCTTGCGGTGCACATAAGTATGTGGATGAACGCGTGTTTCAAGAGACAAGCTAACTTCTTCATAGGGACTATGGATGCTTGACGTAACCATGGCTTTTATGATGGGAATACCAGAGACTTCTGACGGGTCTGTCTTAGTCTTCTTTACGCAGATCCTACACGATCGGCGCTTCAAGTCTTCTTACGCAAACGTGGCCATGTCGCAGAAGTCGTCGACGGACTCCCTGACGAGCATGGAGGTGAAGAAGGCTTTTGGATAAATGCAGACCCGATCCCTGGATGCATAGTCTGTAACATCGGCGAAAGTGAGTGAGGTCATCTTGGCGTAAGGCTACTGACCTCGAGTCGTGTAGTGTGGGAGATATGGACAAACGGGTTGTACAAGAGTACCCTTCATCGGGTTGTTCACAAGGGAACGAATTATCGGTATGTTCCATCCTGTTTGAAAAGTGTGTTCTCTTGTTGACTTGCTCCCAGAGTCTCGTGCGGTTTCAGCTTTTTTTCGTATTGAGGTCTACTAACAATCACCAAGGATTCCTTTTTTCTTCGAGCCGAACTTCACAGCGCACATTAAGCCATTGCCCGCCGCGATGCGTCTTTCGGGTCAAAGCGGCGACACGCCAGCAAAGGTTTACGAGGCCATGGTATATGGCGATTTCCTGAAGAAAAAGGTGGAGGGTAATTTTGCGATGGAAGGTCAGGGAAAGTACGAGGACTAAGTTTCTAGGCATTTCTAGAAATGCCTGTATAACCTATATATCTCAGTGCATTTTGTCGTCGGTTTTGAACGCGACTCGATCGAATCAATATAAGTGGTCAGGTAAGAACAGCTAGGAACTATGGGCAATCCACTTATAGGTGTACGGGTCCCCAAGAAAACGCGAATAATTAATTAATTAATTCCCGCGTCAGCGGGGGACGAGACACGGAATACGACACAAACTAGACACGAACATTAAATACACCAG